>JBBPDA010109441.1:0-10302 GCA_037974385.1 Arnoldichthys spilopterus
TCTGAGACTTTTCATTTCTTTGTCATTGGACAAACTTACAAAATCAGCGAGGGGTCAAATAATTATTTCCTCCACTAATATATATATATACATATATATACACATATACATATATGATAAGCTTGATGTTTCTTGTTGATGGTTCTGGATTGTGGCTTCGTTTGCTGCTGCTCATTAAGCATGTGGGTCACACTCCTGTGGCTATGGGTCATTTACAAACACGAACGTGAAGCATGAAGGCAGAAAGTTGGACCTGAGCGATCGATTACAGCAGTAAGTGCGAACAGGAAAAACCAAACCTCTGAAACTGGCAGTGCATCATTTACTCACCACACAAAAAACAAAGACCACAGGCCTTGATGAGCTTAACGTTTTCATTCATTTTGTGCAAAAAAGATCAAAAGTCACTTTACACAAAAGCCATCCACAAAATCAGAAGTAAAAGGAAAACAACGAACACGAGTCAAGACAGAAACTCACAACCTCTGATAAACCCAAGGGCTAATATACGATATCTCGACGAGTCCGAGTCGCCTTTAGCACAATCGCGCACAGATCACTGGCTCATAGTCGGTCAGAAACAGTGGTCCATCAGGAAACAGGTCACGTTCACAGGCGAGGGGTTAATAAAGGGATGTGCTAGGAGTTTCCTCACTCATAGCTCAGTTTGCTGGTGCAGGGGAAGCCCGTTCCGAACTGTCCGTGTGGAAGCTGACGGATGAGTTTTTACAGAGGCTAATGTGGCAGAGTGGTGATCCTCATACTTTGACTCGCAATAGGATACGACACCATTGGCGTTGTGGCGTGACTCATCGTGATGCCTGGCAATGGCTGCGCCATGGACACAGCAACAGGTGCCACGGACACCGCAACGGGCGCCATTGAAACAGGTGGGGCCATGCCTTGTGCTATAGTCTGTGCGAGTGCAGCAGAAAGTGGGGTTATCTCTGGGTTGAGGTGAGGGGGTGGGGCGGTCGGGGGTGCAGCGTTGGCTGGCGGGGCGGTAGGGGCCCCCGCTGGGGCTACTAAGTCTTGCTGGGTCACGGGGCGAGGCTGAAGGCCGGCGCTGCTCAGGGTGGTGTGAGTCTGGGCAATGCCGTGGTTGTAGGAGCTCACGGAGCCAACAGGGGGCACCAGATTCTGCTCGGAAGGGGCAGGAGTGGATGAGAGCGTTATGACTTTGGCCTGGCTCCGGAACTGAGCGTTTTGCTCTAGTAGGACTTCATTGGTGGCGATGAGGTTGGAAACCTGAGGTTTGGAGAAAATGAAATACGCATAAATATATTTAGACACTTAACACCGATCAGCCATAACATTAACACCACCTGCCTAGTACTGAGCAGGTCCCTCCTGCTGCTGGAGCAGCTCTGACTGTGCTGCACTGTGTGTTCTGACCCCTTTCTATCAGAGTCAGCATCACTTTCTACACCACAGTAGCTCTTCTGTGGGGTCAGACCAGATGGTCTACACTTCACTCCCCCCATGCATCAGTGAGCCTTGGGTACCCATGACCGTCGATTCACCTGCCGCTTTGGAGACGCTCGGAACATCACAATAAGGCCCTTGTCAAAGTGGCTCAGATCCTTTCGCTCCTGCTTCCGTCCTCCAACTAACTGCTCATTTGCTGCCTAAACTATACCACAACCCTGACAGGTGCCAGTGTAAAGAAATAACTAGAGTCAATGTTACTCAGTGGTGTTAATGTTATGGCTGATCATAGTGACTGTTTCACAGTTTTGTTCTTTTTACTTTAAAAAACTAAATGAACCTTACACAGCACTGGCATTTACCATCAGGGCCTGGATCCCAGTATAGAAAACCAGTGTCATGATGTGGAAACAGACACTACACACCTCACCTCTAGGTCTTCCTCACCTGTTTCTTTAGCTCCTCCACCCTCTTCCTCAGTAAAGCGTTCTCCTCCTCTAAGAGCCGGTACTCCAATGGCCGAGTAGTCAAGGTGGCCTGCACCCCGAGGTCATAGTGCCCTCCGCCAGCACCCTCAGCCAATCGCAGACCCTCCAAGCGCCTTCTCTTCAGCTGGAGAGTCGTGTGGTCCACAGGGGTCTCCAGGGGCCCGGCCTCAAACAGGCCATTCTCAAAAAGCGGGTCATAGACCGAACAAGGGCCCCTGTCGTAGCGTCGCTGGCCAACAGCCCCCATGGACAGGCAACTGCCCATCGAGCCTCCTCCTACCCCACCGCATAGTCCCTGTTCCCTGCAGCCTCCCAAGTTGGGGCTTCCCAGGCCCATCATGTTCCCCCCGCTACCTCCAACCAACCCAGACATCCCACCACAGGCCCCAACGCCTCCCCCGACCCCTCCCCCGCTGACGTTCACCATCCCGCTCACGCTGCCCGAAACGCCCATCATGCCCCCCATGCCCCCCATGCCAACCCGCGGCGCCTCGTGTTCGTGGTCTTTCCGCACATGGCGGAACTTGCACTTGTTGCCTCGCTGGCATTCCCCCTTCAGGTAGTCTCTGCAAATCGGCGCCTCCCCTCGGTTCTGAGGGAGGTCGGTGGGAGACAGGCCCAGGCCGGCGGCCACTTTCCACCTCAGCCACAGGGGCAGCTCTCCCGTCTTCTTGTAGTAGTCCTCGTCCTCCTTGGAGCCATGCACGAAGCGGCAGTTGGCGCGCACGCACTCCTTGTTCTGGTGATCGTGGCAGAAGATGAACTCGTTCTTCTGCACGCCCAGGTCGGGCACCTCGTTAAAGTCCGGGTGACGGAAACGGCAGCGCTTGCCGCGCTTGCACACGTTGCGCAAAAAGTCCCGACACACGCCGTCTAAGGCCAGACCGGAGCCGAAGCCGCCACCGGCTCCTCCGCAGTTGTGGCCGTTCCCCAGGGCTCCGCCGCATCCCATGGCCCCAGACCCACCTGCGCCCCCACCGGCGCAGCCAGCCGAGCTTCCGCCGACTCCCCCTCGACCCTCTCCGCCTCCAGCCAAACCCGAGCCGACTACCCCGTCCTCCCCCGCGACCCCTGAGCCCACCCCGCTGCCACCTCCGCCACCACCTGCCAGGTAGGCACTATCCCGGTCAGGCATGGCGCACGGCGCAGCCGGAAGGGAATCCTGCGTTCATGTGTAGGCCAGAGAGGAGGCGGTCCGAGCAACATTCAAGGCCCGACGGACTGTGGACGGGACCGGTTCAGAGTGCAGTCGGACGCAGCTCGCTGCCCCAGTTTGTCGCCTGTGAGGACGAAACACAAACGTTACTCATTTTAATGTTGAATTCACAACGGGAAAGCAGAGCTGCACGATTAACAACATTTTACTTTATTGCGTTCTTTTTTTTTCTTGTTTTTGATTTTTCTTTACAGGGACAGTCTGGAAATGTGCCAAAAAAAACTTGACGGGAAGGGTGAGAGAAGAAGAAGGGAGGGAAAAACAAACAAACAGTCTAATAGAACAAATCAGATGTAAAATCAATACAAATACTAAGAACAGATTAGAGCCAAACAACGAGCAACGTGAATTAGTCAAGCAGTGTCTACAGAGAATCTTTTACACATTTTAATGCACATTTACCACTTATGTGCAGCAAAAGTGCAAAAAAAAAAGGAGCTTTTTATATTTTATGGTTATTTTTTCTAATATGCTAAATTTAGCAAATTTTAAGTATTTTTTGCATTTTTTTTTATTAAAGCATTTTAAGAAAGAGACGTGATGTGACGGACAGTACAACAAAAGTATGCCAGTGTGGCACAGATGATTAAAAACATACAAGTAATTGAATTTTAATCTCAATCACGATTTTGGCTTCCCACAATTAACCTGCAGGGGCCAATCACAGCCGTTCCCTGCTCTGGACCGGTCTATGTGACGCTGCCCAGTAACGCTACACAACATGACATAAGCAGCAGAAGGCGAGAAACTTCTTATGAAGGGAAGCTTTTTACTGCCATTTCACCCACACACAGCTCACACAGTACAGTGAAACAGAGCAGCAATCCTTCAGAACCACAGTGCTACATGAAAATACAGGAGAACAGAAACTACACATAGAACAACATAAAGTGTAGTATGTGCAAACACTGCCGGGGAAACGAAGGCCGGTAGACAGTTATGGATCCACCAGGTGTAAAGTAACAGGAAGTGGAAGATGCAGCAATGTGAAGCAGAAGAGCAGATGTAAACATGACCCGGGGAGCAAAAAGAAGCAGCAGCATAATGTTAAATGTGAATAATAAATATAAAGACACTTGTTAAGTGGGAGTACGTGTGAGTCCCTGATTGTTTAAAAGTCGTACTCCCTGATGGATGAAACTAATGAACATTCTGGTAGTGAAGGCCCAGATGCTTTGGTACCTTCCTCCAGATGGACGATGAACAGGTACCGTCCCACTACACTGCTCCCCGGGTGCTGTTGGTAGCTGCCCATTGCTCCACGTGTGCACGTGTGATGGGTTAAATGCAGAGGTCACATTTCGCTGTGATGCTTGAGTGTGTTCACAGGAACAAAGAGTCACTTTCACTTAAGTGACCCATGGAAGGACAACAGGTGATTTAGCAGCACCTAAGGCTCACTGATGCATGTGGGGAGTGAAGGCTATCCTGTGTGGTCCCACAGAAGAGCTACTGTGGTTTAAAAAGTTATGCTCACTCTGATATAAAGGGATCAGAACACACAGTGCAGCAGTCAGAGCGGTTTCAGCAGCAGGAGGGACCTGCTCAGTGTTAGGCAGGTGCTGTTATTGTTATGACTGATCGGTGTATATTGTGATTAACAACAAAAAAAAAAAGATGGCACCTGTCCCCAGGTGTGTTAGTCTTCAAGCACTTGCTGCTTGTCGTCCACTTACAAATAAACTCCAACTACTGTTGGTCTCCTTTAGCCGAGGTTAGCTAACTGCACGTTAGCTGCTACAACAACCAAAACAAACACTAGCCACTACTGTTAGCCACCGCAAGGGCAGCTATAGCACTCAGCCATCTAACTAGATCAGGAGTGTCAAACTCCAGTCCTGGAGGGCCGGTGTCCAGCACAGTTTGGTAATTTCCCTGCTCAAACACACCTGATATAACTTACCTGCTAAGTGCCAGTTTTAGTGAGTGTGTTTGAGGAGGGGAAGTAGCAAGTAGCGCTGGACACCGGCCCTACAGGACCTGAGTTTGACATTCCTGAACTAGATTATCGCCAGATTTTTTGCCCCTTGTTGGTATAAATGTCGACCACAGTTACAGGAGAAACAACTAATAACGAGCTCGAGATTATGTCCATCGAAATAACAAAGGCCTGCTAAGGGGGAACAATTAGCCGCTAAGCTAACTAGCTTTCCCCAACTTGCAGGATATAAACCGCTCACTTACCACACGTTCACGCCGAGCTGCACGCGGCACTTAAAAAACACATTAATCTCCACAATCGAACAATTATATATGTATTTTAACAAAAAAAAATAATGAATCGATGCAGGGAATTTGGCTATTGCTAGCTAGCGTCACACGTTCCGCTCACCTCATACAACGCTCACGTCATTCCGCTCGTTTCCAAGTCATTCCAGTCCATGGATCTGTGGCGCGGATGATGTGTAGATCGCAGGATGTGCACAAGTCGCGCCAAGCCAGTGCCGCCGATGCACAATTTGCCGTGACGGCGCATGCGCGATGTCGGAGATCGACGGTCACAGTCAGGAGATAAAGAGACACTTCATATTAAAAGTCGAGTTCGGAGCAGGTTAAGGTGGTCTTAGCTGTCAGTGGAAAACTTTGGGCCCATTAAATGTAGTCTTGGAACAAATGTCAGTGTCAATAGGGATTTATCATAGATTTTTTTTGTCTACGCATAAACATAATTCAAGTTTTCCGGTTTGATGAAACCGGCTCTTCTTAATCGAGAATAAGATTGTGTCTGGGTGTCCAGGCAGTTGGGTGTTGTTCAAATAATACTAATAAATAAATAAATGCTTTATTCTTCATATAAATACATTAAGTCAATAAAATGACCCATTAAACATTACTACTGATATATATATATATATATATATATATATATATATATATATATTAATCTTTCCACTGGATATGTCTTTATACACTTCATATTCCATATTATATAGAATATTAGCTGGGACACAAATTATAGAACCATGTATTGTTTGGTAAATGTTATGCCAGTTTTGGTCTTGGAATACAGATTTCACAGAACATGATGATAAGCAGATGAGCTTTCTAATAAACCACACTTTTAATTACTGTCTGACCACACAATCCAAATGAGTGTTCTTGCACTTAATTTAAAGGAAAGCTCATTTATTTGCTAATATATATATACACACACAATATATATATATATATATGTTTGTAAATAAATGAACTTTACACTATTTTTACTGACCTCAAATAAGGTCAGAATGCCAAAATTACATCCAGCTCTTCATTAGGGTGGTGTAAGGGGTAATGGGTGTGGTTTAAGACACCATAGGACTTACTGTGAGCTATTACCATGAACTTTACTTCAGCACTACAGGCAGCAGTTTCAGGCAAACAAAAAACTGACGCGTATGGCAATAAGAGGCAGCATAACTGCCGTATGGCTTTCTGTCTTTCAGCCCTTGCAGGGACAGCAACAAGAAAAGTGCTAAAATCATCAGAGCTATGAGGTCTTCATCAGATGAACCAAAAAAAAAAAAACTATTGCAATAACATTGTGAATTTCACACAATTTTGATGATCAACTAGAACACTCGACTCAAAATCCTGTCAAAACAAAGATCCTAATTTATTCTGCATCCGAGTCTTAAGCTGTGTAAAATTAAAAAAAGGACAACACATGTACAGGGTCAAAAGACATTTTATTTTACCAGAGGTCCCAAGAAGTCATTGCAGCAGGACAGGAGATCAGAAAAGTTTATTTGTATGACCATGAGAACATCAGACACCAATGTTCACATTAAATAACCAAGGTGCAGGGAACAGACCAGGAATGCAGAGGTAGAGATCACCTGTATGGGAAAGAGCAGATAATTTACAGTTGTTTAAATGAGGTTTTGAGCAACTGTAGTATTCTGATCAGTGTAATCATTGACCGCTTTACACATAGATGCTATACATTGATAATAGAAATCCGTTTTAAAACGAATTTTTAGCTAATGTTCTCAAAAGGTTCTCTTCGTATGCAGAAGGTCGCAGGTTTAAGTCTCAGCCCAGACACCACTGAGGTACCTTAGAGCAAGGTACCGTCCCACTACACTGCCCGGGTGCTGCAGATATTCGCCCAAATGCATTGGGTCAAATGCAAAGGTCGCATTTCATTGTGATGTAGGTTGAGTGTTCACAATGACAAACAAGTCACATTCATAATATGACATATACCAACATTTTTGCTTAAACATGCATTAGTTGCAGTGCCCGCTATGGACGGAATTTCATAAAATTTGGTGTGCATCCAAAGAAATACGAAGCAACAGAAAACTCACTTTATTCACCCGAGGGCCTCACGCTCTCGAAAACACCGGCTTCCCTCATGGCATTGAACTCCTTCACGGCGTCATACTGCTTGTAGAAGTCAGCGTAAGCCTGTTTCCGGGACTCTGTTACTGAAAACTGTGTGAAAACACAATAAGAGAATATTAACAAAAAAAAGGAGAGAAAAGCATTTCGAAGAGCATCTGCAAAGGACGGTCAGTCTAAACTTCATCAAGGCAAGATGACTGACCTTGAATGCAGTTGCTGCAAAGATGGCCAGGCCAAAAGCAATGGGCAAGTGAAACCTCAACCTCTTGGCAAGGAGACCTCTCATCACAGGCTTGGGGAGGGACATGGTGGAAAAATAGCTAAAAAGACAGGAAAGTCAGCAATACAATAAACACAGAATAAAGTATCACCTTTAAAAACACCCATGAATGATCGAATGAGGAATGGATGAGTCTATTGTGCACTAAAGTCAGAAAAAGCAGCAGCACATGCGGTTTAATGTGGTCCACCTTCAACTGCAGCTGCTGACGTGCAGATCTGGACACCTGCGAATGGGGGGTGTTTGCGTTCATGGAATACCAATTTTAAATCGTTAGGACCCAATTTATTGACGAAAATATTGGGGGAAATGTCCAAATCAGGCTAGTGATGTGAGCAAGGCGTTCTGGAGTAAGTTACCGGCTTTAATGTGCAACATTAGCTGTCGTTAGCATAGCTCACTTAGCAAGTATTAAAATCACCAAAAACACGTACAGATATGAAGCCAAACATGAATATAAGAGAACTACATTGTGCTTTTGTTCAGCCCGTGTTTCATTTTTAGGCTAAAAGGGACAATAATCACCAAGTACCTATTGAGAAGCCAGTAATGTTGTGCTAGGCTAGGATAACTTCCCGTTCACGTTCGGTTAGCGAGGTTTAGCGGATCGGTTTCTTAAATAATGTGATATAAATGTGTAAAAACACAAGGTCACTTGAAATACAGATATTCAGGCAGTTTCTGAGTGTTTAAGGTAACGAAAAACGTAATGAAATTCACCTCTTCGCTTCACGACCTTCACTGGAAACGTCCGGGACTGAACAGCAGCGCGATGCGTAAGGCCTAAGTACGGTGCGCGTATAGGGACAAAGTAGAAGGGGAGGGGAGAACAGGAGCGGAGGGGCATGGCGTGAAGGGCAGCATGTCCCATTATTATTATTATTATTATTATTATTATTATTGTTATCATCATCTTCATTATTATTATTATTATTGTTGTTATTGTTGTTATCATCTTCATTATTATTATTATTATTATTATTATTATTATTGTTATTGTTGTTATTGTTGTTATCATCTTCATTATTG
The DNA here is from genome assembly GCA_037974385.1 of Arnoldichthys spilopterus. Classification (NCBI taxonomy): domain Eukaryota; kingdom Metazoa; phylum Chordata; class Actinopteri; order Characiformes; family Lepidarchidae; genus Arnoldichthys; species Arnoldichthys spilopterus. The sequence goes on from JBBPDA010109441.1 coordinate 8,771, forward strand.
TTGTTATTGTTGTTGTTGTTGTTACTTTCCGTCATTCCATTTCCGTTTGTCTGACTAAGCTGATGAAATGCTGTTTAACTTTTCATTTTTGTACATTTTATAATTTTTGTCATCTTTAACTGTGACTCTGATGTAAAGCATGGGTAGCAAACTGCTGAGTCAAAATAGGTGAGTTGGAGCAGTAAAACACTACGCTTTGGCTTTCCAGGACAACCCTGACATTTAATGGGACACTGTGGCCTGTGTTATTTCATCTGCTGTAAACCTGCCTGCTTGCCTCCTACAGTAGTCTTTAGAGTGAGATAGTACAGTTTAAAGACCATAATTATAATATAAATGGGGGGGGGGCTCAATAATAACATATCACACCTTACATACCTTTGAATGAGGCCTTAGTTGCTTTACAGGAAGTGCACGGTTGTGCAGTGGTTAGCACTGTCGCCTCACAGTGAGTAGGTCCTGGGTTCGATCCCCGGGTTGGCCACAGGTGCCTTTCTGTGTGGAGTTTGCAAGCTCTCCCCATGTTCGTGTGGGTTTCCTCTGGGTGCTCTGGTTTCCTCCCACTGTCCAAAAAGCTTGCAGTAGGTTGACTGGATTGGAAAAATTGCCCATAGGTGTGAATGTGTGTATGAATGGTTGTCTGTCTGTGTGTTGCCCTGCGATGGGGTGGCCTCCTGTCCTGGGTGAACCCCGCCTTAGGCCCGCAGTCAGCTTGGATTGGCTCCAGCTTTCCCGTGACCCGGAAATGGAAGAAGCGGTTGGAAAATGGATAGATAAAAAATAAAGATAAGTAAAAAAAACTAATAAAATACCTGTATACAACAAAATAAAAAAAACAAAAAGCTAGGATGCATGAAAGCCTGTTTTCAATGTTTAGAATAAAGAAAGAGAAAATATGAACAAGGCAATAAAACGAACTAAATGCTTGCATACAAAAAATTTATTTTAAGCTAAAAACATTTTTAACATTTATAATGATATATATGTTCAACATGTCCCCACAAATATAGAGATAACAGACAACCACACATTTTTTCATCTCCACCACACCCTCCCAACAAAAATATTTCGTTTTCACACCACCTCACAATGCCTAGACATGGGAGCCCTTGTGCCATTGCTAGGCCCGTGAAACACTGATTAGGTGCCTTAGTCTGTTTTTACAGTCCAACATAGTGCACTAAGGACTGGCTCGCGGGCGCCCTCTAGCGTTGTTCAGGTCATTAACGTATAATGGAAAGTCAAGTAAGGTGGCTGGCTCTGGCGGTACCCTGTGTTTGCTCAATGCATGCTGGGTATTGTAGTGAGGGAGAGTTGCTGAGCAAAATCATGAAAACGCCCAATTTCTTCAGTTTTAATTGATCCATAATTGATAACATAATTTAAGTTCCAGTGAATAATCTTAAATGAAACAACAGCTTAGGTCACAAACATCCTGTAAATTCCATACCAATAAAGCCTTGAAGGTTAATGCAGATGATTCCCACAGGAGCCCCAACTTCTGCTGATGACCCACAAACCCCTCTGTGTGA
>JBBPDA010109442.1:0-10299 GCA_037974385.1 Arnoldichthys spilopterus
GTGTGGTGTGTGGTATATATATGTGGTATATATATTTTTCTAGGTGTCCCTGGACCTGCTGGATAAAGGCTCTGTTTGTTGGAGTGAATCAGATCTTTCACTGAGGCTTTCACAAGTTTACACAAGGGCTTCAAGTTTATTACATCACTGCATGGGGAAGTTCTGGCAAGACACTTCAGGCATAAATAATTTTCCTGGATCACCCCTGCTTAGTACAGTTAAATACATTCCTGTGAAAAAATAAGTACTCCCCATTACATAATGTTGATTTTCTTAAACATATTTGAACAAAAATCTCCCTCTTTATTACAGCACCTGCAGATGAACCACAAGGAAAATTTACTTTTTCTATCATGTTTTTGACAAAAAGATCAGCAGATGTAATATTATTCTATGGAAAAGTAAGTACACCCTTGGCCTCAGAAGCAGAAATATTTTTGTGTTCAACACATTTTCTGGTTCAGCTATAAACTTTGGACAAATTGTGTGATTATTTCAACTTAAATATGATGCAGAATTTATATTTGAATTGGTAACTGCAACCTGTCGAGTCCATGAGGCAGCAAAACAATCCCAAATGATAACATTTCCACAGCTGATGTGTATCTCCTGTGTATTCTGACTAAAGACATATGTGCACTTTCACAACAGTTGCCGACGTCACCTGCAGATCTACTGATGACACTGTTGGGTTCTTCTTCTTACATCAGACGAACTTTGTGAAGGAGCTGGTCCTGCACAATATTGGGGTTTGTTTGAAATCTGTATCATTTGTAAATGTTTTTTCTTTAACTGTAATAGTTTATTTTAATGAAGTTTATCTTTATTTATCTTATATTTATTAATATTAATCTTTTGAAATCCCTCATCAGACGAAGGCCTGTTTTGATCCAGTGTAGGGTTCAGGCCATTACAGAAAATGAGAGTGGGTTCTCTCCCCGGTCCTGCTTCTAGAACCAAACACTGGACACAAACTCAGAATAATCAGCTGAGGTTCATTTCGCAACACTTCTGCAGCTGTACTGATCTCGCAGAGTTTCAGTTCCTGTGTGCAGGATCCAGAACAAGTGTCAGACAGGAACTTGCAGATCAGACCAAATCAGCCAAAGTGTTGAGCAGATTCTTGATGTTTCTGCAGTCTCACCAGTGGTTTAAGCTTTCAGTTTAAGCTCAGAATTGAAGTGTTCAGAAGATCTCAAGTGCACAAAGACATACACTCGTTTTCAAAAATTGTTCAGCATGTAACTTTAATTATTTATGAGCAACTTTGTAACGTATGATCTTTAATTTCTGTATGTATGAGAAGTGCAGAGCTGGAAGTTCATGGACATAGACACTGTGACGCTGATGCTGTTTTCCCACCACTCTCGTGTGGTCCCTCAGGTCTGATGGTGAGATTACCTTCTCAAGGGGCTGTCATGTCTGTTCAGTCCCTCAGCTCTGTTTTTCCTAGTTAGGCTGTTGTTGTGACTCCTGCTCTTCTATACTCTGTGAACTGAAACAGAACTTACTCAGTTTCCTTCACAGGGAACTGCTGCCCATCTACTCAGCCTGATGGATGATCCTTGTGAAGAGTTTGCAGAAAGAGGTGTCATAAAAAAGTGTCATATCTTATTTTTGATTTAGTTCCCTACTACATCTCACAAACGCCGGAGCCGTCAAACCAAGGGGAAAGAGACCTCACACACTCTCAGGCTTTATTGGTATGAATTGTTTGCACTAATCTGATCTTTTCTTGTTAGAAGAAAGAGTTTGATCTACATTAGCACAATGCTGATACTGCTTTATTCTCTTAGAAACACATTTTCCATTTGTTCTTTCATGTTCAAGTAAAACAGGTAAGTTGTTCAGACCTTCAGACAATAAAAGGCTCCTGAGCAGTCAGATACAAAGGCATGTACAGTGTTGTCCTGGTACAGGTGGTTACTGTCATATACTCTCAGAACAACATTGTACTCTCCCTTTTTCAGTGGACTCTCAAGACTGAGCATAATTCCAGTTTCTGCACAAAAAAAACATAAAAACCACTGAATATCAACAGAAAACTAGAACATATATCCAAATACAAACAACAAACATATCTGTAAGTACAAAAAACCCAATCAAATATCTTAAAAAGCACAACTAAAGCACTTACTGGTCTCGTTCATCCTGGCTCTCCAGTTTCTCCTGCTGTCTCCTTGTAGCTCCACTCTGTATGGGGAACCATATCCAGGACCATCCCTATCAGTCACACTCAGCAGCATTGAACCCTTATTACTGCAGACTCTGATCACCCTCTCTTCGATGATGGGAGTGTTATCATTCACATCCCCCAGCTCAATCACAAGGGTTCCTGTAGCAGTTGCTGGAACCTGGTCTGCAAACATGTGAAAGCCTGTTAGGAGAAGCTGCATCGTTCATTTCCCTTAAACCCAACATGAGAGACATGAGTTACCATCATCCACTGCGAGGATCGACGCTTTGTATTTGCTCTCATGCACAAGGAAAGATTCTCTGTCCATGGGGTTCTTCACTGTGACCAGTCCAGTGTCTCTGTCCACATTCAGCCATCCAGCAGGATCAACGCCTACACGATATCTGCAGCACACAAGATGATACCACAGTACTGCATCATTCAGCAAGATGCCCACTAACACTGTTGGGAAAATGTAGTTTTGACCACTGGAAGAAGACACCAGTTTGGATACATGAAGTTCAGGCACAAAGCTTCACAGGACTGAACTGCCAGCCATCCAGGATCTCTACATCTTCTTACTAATTTATTCTACGTTTATTAATGTATTAATGTTAAATATTTATTTTACTGTGTACACTGAGGAGTCCAAGGATGTCAGTGCTGGTGATGATGTTCCGCTGTTACCTGTATATGACACTAGCTTTAAACATGAACATGTATTACTCTGAACACTAGAGGTCGCTAGAGATCACAGAAACCAGAAACTAATACACACCATCAGCTACTGTTCACACACACACACACACACACCATCAGCTACTGTTCACACACACACACACACACACACACACCATCAGCTACTGTTCTTCATTCTCTGCGCTGTTTCACTGATTCTACTGTTCACGTGTGTTTGTGCTGCAGAGAGAAACTCACTGCTCAGAGAAACGGCTTCAATACGGGGGGCAAAGACTTTTGTATGTTTATTTTGTAACCTGAATAGACAAAAATCCAGGTTTTGAAAATGGCCATTTACATACTGTATATTGAATTTGTTGTTTTTAGTCTGTGAAATACTCCGACTGTCTCAGGCTGTTCAGTCCGGCTGATTGGAAGCATCATGTTGCATTGATTGTGCAATAAATGTGCTGAACACTTCAATCTTGAGCTTAAATTAGATTTTTATTGTCCAACAATGATTTTCCACAACACCACCAGACATTAGAGCTGGAACTGAGAAAATCCATGTAACACTTACGTCACTTTCTGATTCCTCGCTGTGTCTGGATCAGAGGCGATGTACACTGTGAGTTCACCACCAACCTGCACATCTTCAGGTGTAGAAATGAGTTTCTCTACCGGATCAAACACCGGAGCCTCGTTCACATCAAGAACATTCACTGTGACAGTGGCAGTGGAGGTGGTCAGCGGTACAGCTAAAGGGGCTTCGTTCTCCACAACCACCAACAAAGTGTAGTTGTTGTTTTGCTCAAAGTCCAACGGCTGAAAGGACGTCAAAGGGCAGTGAGAACCAGAATTAAGACACTTTATGACCAAATGAACTGAAGACAAAGTGTAGAAAGTACCTTAACGGTAGTAATGATGCCCTCCTGATCGTTGGGACCTGTGCTGATGCTGAAAAATCCACCATTGTTTCCACTAATGACCATGAACTTGGCCGACCAGGCAGGCGACTGAGGCTCATCTCCATCAGTCACTGGTAACTTCACCACCACAGCTCCTACTTTATTCTCTGGGACGGACACGTTGTACTGTAAGACAATAATATGAGAATTAATGTAACAGTAAGTAGAAACATTAGTGGGTTTGATCTTCACTGCAGTGAGTCAAAGCTACAAGGTCAGAACTGAATGTTTAATCTCAGTAAACTCTTTATCTCACCGAGGTCTTTATGAACTGTGGAGCCTGGTCGTTGCTGTTCATTACAGTGATAACAGCTTTTCCCCTGGTTACCATTCCATTACCCTGCATATCTGCAGCTTGAATCTCCAGTGTGTATTCAGGATATTTCTGAAAAAGATCATGTTCACTAGTGAAGCTACTTTCATTTATTATCTCAGTCCAAATCCACTGATTTCTGCCCTCACCTCTCTGTCCAGTCTCCGAGCATTCACTCGGATCGCTCCAGTGACAGAGTTCATGTCGAACATGTGCGGTTCTGGCAGTGCTGGGCTCTGACTGATGATGGAGTATCTGACATCTGCATTGTCAGTGTTGGGATCGTCTGCATCAGTGGCCGTGACCGTCATAACCTCAAACCCTTCAGAGAGAAAGAATGAAATGTTGAGAGAACTGTGAGACAATCGACAGCTAAAACCATGATAAACAGCAGGTATTCACCTCACCAGACCCATCAGTAATCTTAATATAGATGTACCTATTGGTGATGCTTCTGGCACACTGCCAATGAAAGGGTCTTGGGTGAAGACAGGCTTATTGTCATTCATGTCGATCACATTCACATTAATCTCCATGGGCTTTTCCATTACCTCACCATACGTTGCAACAGCATAAGCCTGAAGCTGGAGTTAACAGGAGAAAACATGAACAATATTTGTACAGATTCTAGTTTTTCAGCTCGTTCAACAGCCACGTGAAGAAAAAACACAAAATCCAGAAACTTTACGTTATGAGATACAAAGTCTCTTACCACATATTTATCTTTGGTCTCTCTGTCCAGAGGCCTTGTTACATAGAGCCAGCCATCGTTTCTGTTTATGGTGAAAAGCCCCTGAGGAGGCAGATCTGCTCCTTCACCAGTGATACTGTACACTATCTTAGTTTCCTTAACAACACTGGACTTGATCTGGACACAGTAAATTAGCACAAAGTAAGTCACCTGCAACGTTACAACCTAAAATGTGAGATCAGCTCTACATACCTGCACCATCTGCTTGGGGAAAGTTCCTCGGTCGTTCTCTGGGAAGAAGATTGGTGGAATCACCCACTCTCTCTTTCTCCTCCTCAGCCCCTCTGAAGATCCTGGAAACTCCAGAACTGGAAGATCTCGACAAGGCTTCTCTTTAAAATATGAAATTAACAGATGTTTTTTTATTAACACATCACAACAAACAGGCAAACACTCACAGTACAGTAAACTCTATATACCAGCAACTGCCACTGCTGCTTCCTCAGGGTCAGGTTTCCTGTAGTTCAGCCAGGATGAAGAATCAGTCCCACTGACCAAGATCTGGCATGAGGTACAAGATTTCCATGTAAATCTATCATTAATAATTCATTATGTTCTGACTGCACTAATCACAGGGGAATTTACCAGAACACTCACCTGGAGCAAAACCAGGAGAAGACTAACAATCATCTTACACTGTGTAAACATCCAGCACCGGTCAGCAGGTCCGTTACAACTGCAGAAACATCAAGGAACTGCTCGACACTTTGATTGGCTTGGTTTGATTAGCAAGTTCCTGTTTGAAACTTGCTTTTTTTTACAACCACAAGGACCCTGCAGAGAAAGCAGATGTTAGAGGAAATGCAGCTGAGCAAGAACCATGCGGCTGCAGAAGTGTTGGACTCTAAACTGCTGAACTGTCCTGTTCTGCTGGAATATTTGCTCTTGTGTTTTAAAGTCTTTTGGCTCTCAGTGTCGTCCTGTCTGTAACCGTGTATTCTTGTACAGTCCCTTTACTTCTGGACACAGTGATTCTGAACTTTTTAGTTTATCTTTTTCATCATTTAAATTAACATAAAACAGATCAGTCATACAGGAAAAGTAAGTACACCCTAACTGGTGGTGGTGAGGGGGAGGGGGAGTACGCTGGTTTGAAGAATGTAAAACAGAAGATGGTTGAAGTCTTAAAGCCTTTGAGTGTTTTTGACAGGGTGACCGGTCACAGCGGCGCCAGCTGAAGTTACTGGGCGTTTTGAGGAATCAGGTGATCACTGATTGGCTGAGGAGGTTCTAACGGACCCATGTTCTTCATTTTCCCTGTTTCTCCAGGTCATTTGTTTGGGCTTGTGTATCAAACATCAAATATAACTCATCATTTATTCTCACTCACCCATTTCCCAACCTCCGTTTATCCTTTAGAGTCCAAACAAGCAGGACGTATTAGGCAGCAGATGAACAGTCAGTTCTTGAAGTTGATGGATCTGAGTTACTTTAACAAGGAAATTAAAATATATAAATATATAATCAAACGTAATATGTTGTAAAAGCACTTCCCCACATGGTCTCAATACTTTTAGAATATCTAGGATCATAACCCAACATAACAATAATAATATGTGCTGCACACAATAACAGGCTCAGTTTTTTAATAATCATTGTTTTTAATAGTTTTAATACTTTAATTTTTAAATAATCAAATAAACCTGTTACACCTGTAGACGCTCACCTGTTTGAATTCCTCCACATAACACGACCTTCACTTTAGTCACTGTCTGGTATTTTATTATTTATTCTGTACATAATCTTAATGTTTAATATTCCACTGTAACTGATTCTCTGTTCACTAATGTAAAACTGCACACTGCAGCTCATCACGTCCTTTATTTATATTTTTAGCAAACTTTTATGACCAAAATCCTCAAATGTGACTTTTGTTTTCACTGCTGTTACAACTGTTTGATCTTATTTCTGTGATAATGTAACATTACTGATGATCTACTGCACTGTACACTCAGACCCCGTCGGTGATGTGGTGTAAAGTAAAACACTGATTATTTCTGCAGGACGTGTGTTGTCTGTATTGTATAATGTTTAAAACTGATTTGGGAATTAATATTCATATAATATTCATAGACGTAAAGGAAATTATTCATGAAGACACAGTTCAATCCTTTCGCTCTGCCTGTAGTTCTGCGATGGTGACGCGGTGGCGCTATAGAGCAACACACAGATCACGAGCAGTTTCAGGAAATTCGGTTCAGTTCAGGAAATGAGTCGCGTGATTTGCTGAATGTTTGGGGTTGTAGTGTTGCTTCCTCTGTTCACTGTGTGAATCATTATGTAGATCAACACCAGGAAGACGAAGGAGATGGTGATGGACTTCTGCAGGAATGGGACACAGCCACCACCGGTGAACATTCAGGGTTTGGACATCGAGGTGGTGGAGTCCTACAGATACCTGGGTGTTCATCTCAACAAGCTGGACTGGTCACATAATACAGACGCCCTGTATAAGAAAGGCCAGAGTCGTCTCCACCTGCTGAGAAGACTGAGGTCCTTTGGGGAGTGCAGGACTCTGTTTAAAACCTTTTATGACACTGTGGTAGCGTCTGCCATCTTCTCTGCAGTGGTCTGTTGGGGCAGTGGGAGCTCAGAGAGGGACAGGAAAAGGGTCAGCAAGCTGGTCAGGAGGGCGGGGTCTGTGCTGAGCTGCTCCCTGAGCTCCATTGAGGAGGTGTGAGAGAGGAGGATGCTGGTTAAACTGGCATCCATTATGGACACGCCCCTCTCTCCTACTGTATGAGACTGTAGGGCCCTGAGTAGCTCCTTCAGTAAAAGACTGTTACACCCTGTGTGCAAGAAGGAGCTACTGCAGACCTTTCTCTCTCTCTCTCTCTCTCTCTCTCTCTCTCTCTCTCTCACACACACTCACAGACACAGTGAATTAAAAAAAACACACAGCTGTATTTTAATCTGTGCAATATACTGAAAATATTCATAACGCAACACAATCACTGGGTTATGAGCAATAATATGTGTAATATTCACTTCTACACTACGACAGGATGTTGTGTGAATACAGTAAGATTATATTTTATTTTATATTGTTTTATTTTGTTTGTATATTTATAGTTTGTAAATGTATATATATATATATAAGTGTGTGTATATATCTGTAACTTTCTCAGCTGCTGTAGCAAGGTAATTTCCCCGTCAGGGATCAATACAGTTCTATTTTATTATTAATAAAACTCATTAACTGAAAAACTGAGGCTGAGTGACGTAACTGAGTTAATGGAGGAAGAGCGAGGCCCCGGTGCAGGGTCTGAAGCTGAGAGGATCCAGAATCAGGTGTGAGATGTTTAGGGACTTTAACATGAGAACTACACACTGCAGCTTCACTTCCTCTCGGTCACTTTCCCTTCATCCGGTTACTTATCCCACAGCACCATCTAGTGGCCGCATGCAGAATACAATAGTTGCCAACTGAACACAACACCACGTTACTGTTTGCGTGACGCGAGGCAGCAGCTGAGTCTGACGGACTGACGAGACTCAGTTCGGCGCTAGAGCTGCAGTGCGCAGGACTGGTGTAGTCGCGTGTCGCCACTAGAGGGCGCTCAGTGACTGTATTCACGACTACTGTTCCCGTCAGAAAACCGCGCTTCTCTCCGAGGAGGGAAACTTCATGATTGTCTCTTAAAGTTCATCCGCGACTGAAGTGAGTTCACATTTCTTTACTGGTGTCAGGTGTAGTGTGGTTTAAGCTGTTAGGGAGCCAAAGTTGAACATTTGCCCTTTACCTAAAAAGTTTAGTTCCATGGCTGATGTGGTCAGGCTGCCAACAAGAACTTCTACCAACACTGTGGGTGTGAAGAGGTCAACCTGCATTGCTCACATTTCCACTAACATCCATGAGTCCTGCTCACAGTGTCCGTGGGGTGTGGTGATCAGGATTTATCTGGTGTGGTGATTGTTCACTGTAGGAGATCAGATCTTCTCTCTGCTGCTGTGAATGATGTTGGTTGTGTCTGATGTGCGTCAGGAAAATGATGCAGATGCTGCTCTGAGAATCTTTGAGGATAAATGAATGACGTTAGTAGAAAAACATGCTCCACTTAGGAGGAGGTCAGTAGAGAACAGCAGTGCATCATGGGTAGAGGATGAACTGAGAACATTAATGTTGTAAAGAGATGAAGTAAAGGTTTAAACATCAGGCTGCACTGCTGATAAAACCTGCTACAAACGATGGTAAGAAACTGTGGAAGACCTCAAGACCTTCTCAAAAGAGTGTGGAATGGAAGGGCTTATGTGATGATTTAATTATTTTAATGGATTTTCACACAGAAAGTAGCAATATCTCAATAAATCTCACTGTTTTATACTGGAAACAGTGAAACGAGACACACACACACACACACACACACACACACACACACACACACACACCTCGTCCTTCTCTTCATCTTTACTACTGATGTGTAACTTTACGCTGCTACACTCTTCTGCTCCTGTGTCACTGTTTACACCACGTTCCTGCATCTCTGCACCTCCTGCTGCTTTACACCTGCTAGATCCAGAACTGTGCTCCGGTCTCTGCTGCACTGTCTGTCTCTGCACCGTTCTGCAGTGTCTGCACATCTCCGCACACGCTGCACTGTATGTTGTCAGTGGTGCAGTGTGTGTGGTCCTGTGTTTGCTGCAGCACCGTGGTTCTGGAGGAACGCCGTTCCGTTCCACTGTGCACTGTCCTGTGTATGTCGACTTGATGGAATATTTTTAAAAGCTGCTGCATGACGACTTCACTCTGTGAACCGATGTCATATTTTTAATAGGTGTAAACTTACTGGATCCTGTCCACAATTATACCACTGCATAAAGACTCTAAGCTGAGTTTACTGGCTCTAATTGTGGACCCGTTAGTTTACTTCCTGCACTGCAAAGATATTTCAGAGAATAGTTTTAATGTTAAATTAAATCAGTATTAATGATTTACTTATAAATGCTCAGGATCCTTTCAGACCTGGATATTCTACTAATGCAGCACTAGTGCATATGAGGCATCTATTGCTAAAAGATATGGAAGCTGAAAAATTAGTTGGAGCCCAAACTTTACAGCAGCGTTTGATTTTCTTGACCACAGCATTTTAATCTTGAAGCTTGAAACGTTTGGTTTTTCCCCAAAGCTCCTGCTTGGATAAAAAGCTGTGTTTCTGGTAGAGGAGTGAGAGGGTTCTTCACGGCGAAGCTGCTTGGCGAAGCTGCTTGGGTGCTTTTGTTTTTAATTTACGACTTGCGAACCTCAGTCCTGCCATTAGTTGTTAGAAGGCTAATGTAGAGGTGTGAGCAGATGATTCCACTGTATTTACTGCCTGTAACACTGTAGCAGAGCAGAGAGTCAAGTCAAGTCCAGTTTCTCTCTATAGCTCTTTAATAACTGACGTCGTCCCAGAGCAGCTCTACAGAAACCGGG
>JBBPDA010109444.1:0-10298 GCA_037974385.1 Arnoldichthys spilopterus
ATTGTGAACGATCTTGCCCCCGAGAATTGCATAGAGAAAGTCAGATCTCATGGCAGCCCCAACTGGCAACCTCTGGCAGCTTCACTTTCAAAAACATTGTTGCTAATGTAGGTTATAGTTACAGTTACAGCTCTTACACATTGGAAAATGGACTTTAATATTTATTATCATGTCGATCTGTGAGTCTCTACTTTAAACCTTTTACAGCTGGTGTGAACGTAAACATGCAATTTGTTTATAATTCTGGCAAACTCTGAGTGTTCTGCACACACACATTCCCACTTTGATTTGTAGCTAAAGCCCTGTCTCTCCTAAACAAGCACAGATCTCTCCACATATCCATTTAGGTTAGTGAGGCTACAGTGATATTATGAAATGCTCTCAGAGTGCTGACAAAATATGTTATTACTGCATGTGCACAGTGTGAACAGTGATTTCTTTAAGCGGCTCTTAGAAGCAGCAGGCTATTTGTGGACCTGTTGTGTTATGAACGTGGCATACCACACACTGGTCTTTTGAAGGCCTTTCTCTTGGTCACAGTCACAAGATTTCAGAATGATACAATGGAATCTGCAGTTCTCTGAAGGAAGTATGTGAAGGGTTCTGAATGCAACAGTCATAAACGACCAACGTATTTAGGAGCTCTTGATGGTTAGTACACAGCACATCCTTCATTACCCAGGTTTATGTACTGGGCAAGAAAACATCCAACTCACAGCGATACTCCAGCTCTTTTCAGCCTAATCTCTAGCTGTGGTCTTTGTTTCATACCATTAATTACCATAGGCAATGATTTCTGTCTTTTTCCCTGTACTTACAAAATAATAGGAAGCCTGTCGACTCAATACAGACTTATAATAGAAGGCAGTGAACAGTTGCTGTGCCTTTTGTCCATTGGCTCCTTTTAAAAGTGTGTTTATTTTACTACAAGGAAATGCATTCAAAAATTCAGTGAAGCACACAGTGCAAATATGACAGATGTGTACAGGACTTCACAATGAATAATGCTACAATATTATTTTAAATCATCTAAAAATGTGTTTTTATCAGCTATTAATCCATCAAGTATTATGAAACAATACCATGTGTGACTCATTTTAACAGGTACGACCCTCGACACAACACGTGGTGTAATATTGAATCCTTGCGGCAGCAGCACGCCGACCATTGCGTGTGCGTGGCAGGTGACTATATCTATGCTATCGGAGGTCGCGACTACAGCAATGAGTTGGACTGTGTTGAGCGCTACGACCCTCGGAGCAACACCTGGGAATACGTGGCTCCACTCAAGCGAGAAGTAATGAATTTAATCTCTTAAAGGCCTAGTTCATAAAATAACTGACAATTTACAGTTTCCCTCATTGCACCAAATGTTTGGTTTTACCAAGGCTTGACTTTTCTTTAGTTTTGCATTAGAGCTCAGAGATAAGTGTAGGTAACAGGTAACAGAGGTTTATACACCACCAGTTCATCAGAAAATCTTAATGCACACATACTAGCCTCAACCTGTGCTGAGTTGTTGAATATTATGAGTCAGACACATGTTTCTGACACACACTGTTATCTACAAAAAATGTAGGCTTCAGGATGTCTTCTCCTAGGGGTGGGGATTGCCACGGAGACGACAATACGATAATGTAACAATATTTTGGCCGTGATATTATTACAGTTCTCTGTAGTCTTGAAGATCCTGATTTTCACTGTGGTGCAAAGGAAGAACAAGGTCTTGCGCCATCTTGTGGACTTCAGAAACAATGTTAGCAGAGTAGACGTATATACCAAAATAAAAAATTGACATAAAAGTATTAATTCTGTCATTTTTCAAACTACTACTTCCATTTCGGGTCACAGGGAAGCTGGAGCCAATCCCAGCTGACGGGCCCAAGGCAAGACAAACACAGGACAGGAGGCCAACCTATCACAGGGCAACACATAGACAGACAACCACTCACACACTCACGGGCACTTTAGAGTAGCCAGAAAACCACAAGCCTTTGGACAGTGGGAGAAAACTGGAGCACATAAAAATATAAACATTTATATTGACTAAATTTAAAACATTATAAAATATTTAAATAATTTTTAACATATACTTTCAATAATATTACTTAAATTATGCAAAAAACATTGCAGTGCTGTATCCATTTTTCCCACCTCTACCTTCTACTGTTGGTTTATCAGCGTGACACTGTTCATTTTCAGTAAGAGGAAAATTGTGCAGATTAGATAGATGTGTATATTTTTTGCTGAGCTGTAGCTTGTAGCTGTGATATTATTTGCAATGCATGTTGTAGTTCAGATCTGAACTAACTAAGCTAACTCGTCCTATAGGTGTATGCCCATGCTGGAGCAGTGGTGGATGGAAAAATATACATCGCATGTGGACGTCGAGGAATGGCATATTTGAAGGAAACCTACTCGTACGACCCTCAGGATAATCGGTGGAGTGTGTGTTCCGAGGGCCCCGTGGAGCGAGCCTGGCATGGGATGGCTGCAATGAATGGACGAGCTTATGTCATTGGTGGCAGCAACGACGGCTGTGGCTACAGACGGGACGTCCTCAAGGTGCGTAACGCGTCAGTAGTCAGATATTCACAGTTAATGGTTGATGCTGCATGATACAGATACACTACCAACACCTTATTAACATGAGACACAATAGCACTAACCTAGCCACACCCTAGCAACCACCACAGCAACCACCAGAGATATTGTAGCAACTAGAGCTGTGCAATTACTCAGCATTTTCGTCAGGAGATGCAGTTTTCTGGTTGGTTTAATCATTTCTCCTTCACTACTTCAAGTTATCTGCTTTAAGATTTAATCATCTTTAAATAGGTTTTAATCGCTTTAAATACACGACACTGCATCTTCGTTCTCCTTCATCCTTAAACTAGTTGCAGAAAGGTATATAAATATTTGTAGAAAAAAAAAATTCATATTTATTATGTATTCATTTATTTTATTGTGCAGTAACTCATAAAATTAAAGAATTTTGGCACATAAACTATCTGTATTTACCAGTATTTCAATATTAATTTAAATGTTATTTTTTTCCAATACATTTTTTTTATTCAGGTCCTTTTTTTTTTTACCAAAAAAGATTTTCAGACTTGAGGCTGATTTGCTATGTGTAATATGTCTGACCACCAACTCTCAAGCTGTGCAGTTTTCATATCGTTGTTATTAAAGTTCCCTGATTAAAAACAAAATATTACATTTCTTCAATATTTGATAATATAAGTGAAGTGAAACTTTGTCATTGTGAACACACTCAAGCACCACAACGAAATGTGACCTCTGCATTTAACCCATTACACGTGCAGCAGCGGGCAGCCACCAACGGTGCCCGGGGAGCCGTGTAGTGGGACGGTACCTTGCTCAAGGGTATCTCAGTAGTGCCCGGGCTGGGATTCGAACCCTCAGGTCCCAAAGGCAGTGTCCTAACCACTAGGGCACCACTGCCCACAGGTGTAATACAGGATGTAATTTTAAAATTGCACTTGTTCAAATTCCAAAGAATTCTTCTGTCCTACACTAATATTACAAGTGCACAGGAAAGAAGGGAAACATTAAAAAAGAAAAGAAACTAGATGAATGTAGGATACGGGGCCTTTCAAAGCAAGTGTTCCCTTCAAGCTGCTGGTGTGCTTTCAGGTTGCGTGCTATAACCCAACGGCTGATGTGTGGTCAGTGGTGTGCCCCCTCCCGGCTGGCCATGGAGAGCCAGGCATGGCCGTTTTGGACGGCCGGATCTACATTCTGGGCGGGAGGTCACATGACAAAGGAAGCCGCATGAAATATGTGCACATCTACGACCCCGAGGAGGACCATTGGCAGAACGGCACGTCTCTGGACGACCGAGTGTCTGGTCTGTCGGCCTGCGTGGCCCTGGTGCCCAGAAACACCCTGGCCCTGGCCCAGAGCTGGGAGCAGAGAGACAAAGCATCCTGGGAGGAGGTGGACTGGGATGATTCAGACAACTCCAGTGAGGATGGCTGACAGGAGGACTGCCAGGCTGCAAAGGGAGTGGATTTTAAAATTGGTAAATGTACAAATTCTCAGTAATTACCCCACCAATGTTCGTGCATACGTGTGCAGGCTTTGCCTGAGCGATTATACATGTACTTGCATTGTGGTAAGTCTGACGCAGTCAATTGGATTGGCCAGGTAAGAACTAAATGTACTATTTATTATGTCTAATATTTGGGATAATGGCATCATATTTGATATTTGTGTCATTCAAAGTTTCCTCCTTTGTTATATTTTATGAACATTTGTCTTTCCCAAGTTTAAGCTTTATTTTTAAGAATTGACATGTCAAGAGATTGACGACCTGCACTTTTGTAAACATTGCATGTACAATTAGGATTGGGCCTCCCAAAGTACTGTTCTCTTCTGATTGTCTTAGGTATGTGCATGACACAACTGTTGAAACATACCAGTGCTCTTACATTTTTGTAAACCTTCATATATTACTCATCCATTCAGTGCTCCTAGTGTAATCTAAAAGCACAAGAACTACTGATTAGCACATATTACAGACGCTCATTACCAGAGCATTGCTCCACTTGATTTACTGTTTGAACGGAAATGGTCATTAGATGGTGATGGGAATGTCGGCGTTCCACCAAATGAACAACAGCTTTCTTTTAGCGTCTCGCTATCCAGACACATTTGCATCAGTCTTAGCTTTTCTTAGCATTTCTATTAGCATGATTCAGGCTTTGGGTAGCATTTCTATAAGCGTCAGTCTAGATTTGTTTTTAGCAGTTTATTAGCATCATTTTTTATTTTTCTAAGATATTTTAGTCATTTCTATTAATACCAGTCTACATTTCTCTCCAGATTTGTGTTCACTTTTTTTAAAATGGCAACTGGTAAAGGAGGCATACCTACAAACCCCATTTCCAGAGATATTTTCCAAAATGCAATAAAAACAAAAATCTGTTGCATGTTCATTAACGGGAACCTTTATTTAACGGACACTAGTACAAAGAAAAAGATTTTCATAGATTTACCGATCAACTTAATAGTATTTTGGTTATAAACCCAAATTCAGAATTAATGGCTGCAACATGCTCTACAAAAGTTGGGACAGAGCTGTTTACCACTGTGTTACATCACCTTTTCTTTTGATAACACTCTTTAATCGTTGTAATTTTATTCGTTTTCCATTTGATATAAGCTGCTCAACAGTCTGTAGTCGCCGTGAACTGATTCTCCTTTTCCCCGAAGTGCCAAACGTATTCAATAAGGAAGATCTGCACTGCCGACTGGCTAGTCAAGCACATGCTCTCTGAACGAAACCATGCTGTTGTTGCCTGTGCAAATTGTGGTCTGACATTGTCCTGCTGAAACAAGCATGGATGCCCCAGGCAAAGACGTCATCCTCGTGGCAACATATGTCTCTAAATTCTAATATACACCTCAGAGTCAAGGGTACCTTCACATACATGCCACTCACTCATGCAGTGGGCACTGAACGACCTCTATACTTCATACATACATAGCTGTCGAAAGACTGAAATTCTCTGCAGTTTTGCATTGAGAAATGTTCCTCTTGACCTGACTAACACGACCCATCCTTGCTTGCAGGTACATTAAGCACCTGCTACTGGTTAGCCTGCTTAATGTACAGTCTATTTAAACTTTTGTTGAGTGTGTTGCACTCTACATTTGGGTTTTTCTTCCAAAATGCAATTAAGTTGGTCAGTAAAACTACTGATAATCTTTTCCTTAAACTTTTGCCATTTCAGTAAAGTTTTTTCGTGACTTAACGTATCACAGATTACTGTTTGTGTTGCTATTTTTAAAAAAATTCCCAACTTTTCTGCAAATGGGTTTGTAGTGTTGCTCTCACTATCACAAGCTTACATTTATTGAAAATACACAGTTCCAAAGCAATAAGGACGATCCCTCTGCTTTGTGGCAAAGATGCACTGTCTGCGTTTTCCTCCGTTGCTTTTTCTTTTTCAACAACTGCATGAAGTTTATTCTCTTCATCAGGGCCGCTGAAATGATTTGGCGCCACCATCTCAGAAACAAGGCCTGTTTTTGTGGCTGTTGAGGAACATCTACAAGCTTTTTTGTCCTGTGTCCAAAACTTCACCAGACGTGACTTGTTTGAATGTTTCGAGTTAAAGTAAAGTAGGCGCTTACGATGGTACTGCTGTACATGCACTTTAACACATGAGTTCGGTTTGCATTGATTGTGCCTTTTTTCCTTCTTCTTCACCAAATTCTGAACCGCAAGTAGATTTGATTGTTAGGATTGTGCCTCCACAAACTTTTTAATGTCGTCTGGTGGTGACTGAGTAGCGAGAAAAAACAATAAAGAAATTGACCTTTGCCAGTTAAAGAGAGATCGAGGTTTTCTCCGGTTCTGACCGAATGTTTCTTGAATTTATGTTGTACTTTCATTGCTTTTAAGAACAAAATAAAGGAACTAACTATGCAGGATTGTTAACGTCAGGAACTTTGGGTTGAAAGAATAACACTGTTGAAGGTGATGCCTCCTTTTTTGTGTTTTTTTTTTTTTATTATTATTAATTAATTAATTAATTAATTAATTCCCTAAAGAACTTCATTTCACAAAGTATCTTTCGTCAGTGGTGTCGATTCGCTCACGTTACTCTTTGGGGTTCTGACGTGTGGATTCATGTTCATTACATTTGGCCTTGTTAAATGTCCCAGTCACTTCTGTAACTTGGTTTACTTTGTTGTTTTCTTATTACTTCCAAGTACGTATGTGCTTATGTAACAGTTTGAGACCTTAACAATATGTGAACGATGCCTAAAATATGGTTACGTCTATACACCTTACACATACCTTGGAGTTTTAAAACGACTACATTGTAACATGCGGAACAATCTGTTGGTTTCGTTCACATTTTGTTTTGTTTACCTGATGACTGTAAAGGGCGAGAACCCGTGTTCTTTTAACTGTAATCATTTTACTTGGAGATATTAAACGTTTCCTTTTTAAAAAAAACAAATCCCAGTTGCAGTGTGGGTTTACTTTGTGCACTCTAATGTTGTCTCAGTGACTTCACTGAAGTTTAGTGTTTATAAGAAATAAGAATATAAGAATTTTAGGAGATGCGTGTCCGGTCATTTTGTGTTTTTGTGATTTTTAATTTTTTTTTTTTTTACATCAAAAAAACATTGGAAGTGCAAACACGAACCTGAAAATACACAGCGTAAATCAAGTGTAAATGACGTTCTTCACATAACCAGTTAAGTAATGAAATGGGTCATTCGACTAGAGTAGAAGAGTAAAATGTAAAGTAATAGTAAAGTAATACCTCTATATGTAGAAGGGTTTAGTGCATAGTCCCCTGAGGGGCATCATGACCCAAATCTATGTCAGCTGATTATAGCTGTAGTAGTACTGTGTTGTTGTAAACCTCTTTAGCTCCATTATGTCACAGTCTTGTTTGTGTTATGCATCCCTGCGGAGCTCTTGGATCCTCTACGATGCTTGGCCTTTGCTGCATCGGCGTCTGGGGAGTGATTACACAGCTTTGTTGCCTGCCTTTCCCCCCCTCGCACATAAAATGAAGAGCCATGCTGGACTGTTGGCCCAAATGTAGTCTCGTTTGGTGTTTATGCGTGTGCCGTGAGTTCTAGGAGCAAGGGGCAGGTCATTAGAGCTGGAGTGTGAAAGGACAGTTAAGAGAAGCCCAGAGAGGGTCACTTTGCACTTGAAAAGCCCCCCATCAACCCCATGACATACGACATGTGTACCTGTCCTCCCAATAGCCTTCTGCTTAGACGCAATTAGCTAAAAAAGGAGGAGCTGGCCCTCGGTACATGTGTGTGTGGCTGCGTTTCAGCTGACAAATGTGCTCTGAAGTGGACCCTAATTCACCCTGACCGTGCCTAACCCTCCCACGGGCCTTTTCTCAACATTTGGTTCGATTGTTTCTCGCCCGTAGCTCATTGAAACATTGAGACGTTCTGCCAAAAAAAACTGCAGAGCAATGTGCTCAGCTCAGGTCCTAGTTTGGTGGTTCCCTGCTCAAACATGCCTGGTTCAGCTCACCTGTAGATTGCTAGGTTAAGTGATGGTGTTTGAGCAGAGGAACTACCAAACTGTGCTGGACCCCGGACCACCAGAGCTTTAATTGGGGTCTAAACCTTTAATGGAATAAAGATTCAAGTCGGAGCAAAAGTACAAAATACCTGGAGTAAGAAATCATCAGGTTCAACAGTCCTTGCAGAGCTGCAGTGGAAGGGAGGCTTGTTGTGCTTCGTTCTTCTGTTTTGGACCCTTCTTTCTAAAAGAAAATGATGACCTGCCTAAGTAAGCGCCAGGTGTGTCTGAGCAGGAAAACTCACCATGTTGTGCTGGAAACAGGCCCTTTAGAGCCAGACTTGGGCACCTCTTGTTAAGAATCTGCACTTTTGACATCATTTCGCCCAATGCTGCAATGAGCTGAGTAAGAAGCAAAAAAAACCTAAATGTTGAGAAAAGGCCTGTGGGAAGGTTAAGCGCAGTCAGGGTGAATTAGGGAAAACTTCAGGGCACATTCATCAGTTTGGAGCTTTTTGAAACAAAACGGCACCTTTATTCATTACATTGTACTTTGTAAATAAGTTGAACAATAATGTCTGTTCTGGGTCCTTTGATGTAACAATAGTGGAACCATTTTTGGTGCTTGCTGAACCACGTTTAAGCCAGTAAAGCTATAAGAGAACATCAGATTCTCTTACTTAGAGAAGAACCACTCAAGCAGTCAAGCAGTACATCAATTCAAACGGTTCTTTAAGTGTCTATTGTCCTATACATAAGCATTGCCTTTGCTAAAGAACCATCGAAGAACCTCCTTTTTTTGCAGTGTGGAGATAAAACCATCTGTTAAATGAAACCAAGTAAATTTAAGTAGCCACTATCAAATTAAGCCCTGATCCCACTATTCAGTACAATAACTGTGTGGTTACACATTAATAGCAATGTAATTACTGTGCTATATAGTGAATACAGGTGGACTGCAGTAGTACAGCTTATGTAATTACACATTTATGATGTAAATACCTTAGAATAAACCTACATAAGTAACAACTAAAGCTGAATAATAATACTAATAAGCTGCACTACTGTAATCTACTGTAACAGTGAATATCAACGGTGATTACATTGTCATTGTATGCATTGTTAATGTGTGATTACACAACTGGGAATAAAGCATAATGTGCATTACAGAATGATTTTTCTTCTAAAAATGAGCATTGTAGAGAACTTCTCACGACAACAACACACTGTAAACGGAAGCTGTTCTTAACCATTCAGCTTGTGACGGACGAGTTGGAAAACAAGCTTCTCTTGATGAAGATGTGCCAACTTCCCTTTTACCCCTTAAGCCTCATGTTGGGGCTCTGCGCATTGTTATCACACCAGCGTTCACACGACTGGCTTTATCACCAGGACACACTGTTGTTCTTATCAGCTTCAGCCACATGAAAGTCTTGCTGACCTCTCAACCCTGAGGGTCACCCCCAGGAGCTGGTTGATGCTGCTTCACACCATTTTCAACCAACGGCAGCATCTGTAATAAAGGGATGTATATAAAAATATAAAACTTCTTATCTCCAAAAGCAGTAGCTTTGCAGGAGAATCCAATGTTACACATTTTACAAAGTTTTGGCCCAATTTCTAATGGCATGTTCATCATAAATGTTTTGACACAAAGTAAACTATTTTTAATTTATGCAAAAAAAATGAATGAAATAAATGACTAGAATATAGTTGTATACAGCCAATGGCTCTAACAGCGGTGGAGAACACAAAGTACGACATTCATTACAAATAATATTCGATTAAAATAGATTAGAATATTAGGAAAACCACATAAATCACAAATAATGTGTGAATGTGAGCTATGTTATCATCATACAGACCCTCTATAAGTCTAAGCTGAAAATGTAAACCATCACTAATTGAGTAGCACTAAGGGACCAGGTGTGAGTTTTAGGCTGTTTGGGCTGTTATCAGCAGAAAATGCTAAATGTCGGAGAGAAAAAATGAAGGAATCTGATCCAAGAGTAATCCAGAACACGCTCAGTAGTGCAGTTAAGCCAAACTTCTCTGGTAGATCATTGTGAAGGTAGTAGAAAATATAGTTATATCTGCCATCTAGAAGAAGGTACCGAAGCATTCGGGCCTTCACTACTAGAATGTGCAATAATTTCTTCCCCCACGCAATAAGACTCATAAACACTCAGGGACTATCAGCACACACTCACTTTAATAATCCTTAACTATATTTATTACTCAAAAAAACTCTACCTCACAC
>JBBPDA010109445.1:0-10298 GCA_037974385.1 Arnoldichthys spilopterus
GGAGGGATTTGTGACTCTCCTTCCGATTCTGGGCTCTCGATACTCGTACTGGCACACGGAAGCTTCATGCAATTCTTGCAATATTACATATTCAAAACATGTCTGTTCCCCAAGCTAAACAAAAACCTAGAAATACTCAAAGAGTCTGTTTTAGTAAATGTTAAACATGAAATTAGATAGCACTGAATGTAAAACCAGCACCTTGCAGTTATTTATAATGATAATCTTAGCATAACACAAATCTTTTTAAGTTCTTTACACTAACATATTACATGTAACCACAAAAAATAAATCTACCCAGTCGATTGCATTAATTATCATCTACAGTCCCCAGGGCCAACTTCAGCTGGCTCAGGATATTGTTCCCCACAGCAGACTCACCCCCATGGAGTTGCCAGCTGTCCACTAAGCGCAGACCTTGTTGGTAAAAAGTCAGTTGCTGATGCCATGGTTGGTCTATCCATCTGTAATGATTTGCAGGCATTCTGGCAGCGAATGCAAACAGACTTAATGTTCAACAGGTTTATTGACACACACACGACGACAAAGAACAAACACAGGGCTAGAATACAAGCTTCCAGTGACTCATAACCACGCAATACAACATAGAAACAGATGATATGTATAACAGTGGATAGATGCCAACTAGGGAGAACACACAAGGTTTTAGAGGGGAACATGATTACACACAGCTGACAGAGGGTCTGATGGCACAAGAGACTCAGCTGTGAGGCAGGGCTTTGAACATGACAGGAGCAAATTGATAGGGGGGCACATGACACAACACACGCACATGGCCACTGTTACACAGACAAACCTTTAATTGTTGGAAACTTTAATATTCACTTCCATAATATGGAAACGGCATCAAACCAATTAAGTAGTATTCAAACTAGCATGGAAGGAGAGTCTTCATAGTTACAAAAAAGCCATTGGTGCTATCAATATATAGTAGCAGTGACTTCATGAACTTTTTAAATGATAAAATCCAAAATATTACACACAAAACTCAATCTATTAATTTAAATCCAGTTTGATTAAAAAAAAGTCTCCAGATATTTCAAATATATCAGAACAAAAGGTTAGATTGGATTTCTCCCCTTCAAGAAACAGAACTCATTTCACTTATCTCCTCCTCAAATTCATCAACTTGATCCTAGATCCTCTACCTGTGCACTTTTTAAAACAAATACTACCAATAGCAATGGAACCGCTAATGAAAATTATTCTGTCCTCCAGCGTGCGTGTCCACTGTGCACGCGTTGACAGTAATTCAGATGAAAATGATGAGGCAGAAGCAGGGAGTAAAGTTGAGTCTCCTTTACTCATGAATGTCTTGACCAGAGCTTCATAATTACTGAATCTGTGAAACTAATGTATACAGTAAATACTGAGTAAGACTAGCATTTTAATTACTGCCTAGCTTCAAGATAGCGAACAACTAAGCCAACATAACACAGCAGTGAATTAGCTGCTCATGTTACACAGCATCACAAAGTGTATAAAATGTACAAACTCTCAAAATATGCATAAATACCAAACTAGTGAACTTAGACTAACATCACTTACAAGCGATGCTTCTTCAAGGCTTTAAACAAGCTGTACAGACCTGTAGAGAATGGCCAGCATGTGTCGCTATAAACACAAAACAATTAAAGTCACAGTGTGATAACGTGACAAAAATAATAAATTCTTCCCTCAGCTGTTAAACCCCTGTTGAAAAAAACAAACCTCCACCCCTGCCAGCTTTGTAACTATACGCCAATATCAAACCTCATACATTATCATTGTGTGGTCCAGTACATGGGGTACATTGTGCCATGTGGGTGCGGTTGTAGTGCAACTTGTAGACATTTTTATATGAGCTTATACCGTATAAAACAAATATATATAGTATGTGTACAATATACAGCTTAAGTCTGTACAGTGAGCTGTAAAATGAGCTATGCAGTGTACAGTGGGCAGTGCAGTTACTATACAGTATATAAAGTATATTACACAGGTGGAGTAGAGTTTACAGTTTTCATGTGGAAGTGATGTGAGCTGTACTGTCAGCTGTTCATGAGGGTGATGGCCTGAGGAAAGAAATTGCCCCTGTGTCTTGGTGGGCTGGGACCTGTAGCGTTTGCCTGGGAGGAGGAAAAAGGATGTGACCAGGGTGCAAGAAGTCTGTTATGATGGAATTAAGGGAACAGCCCTCTGGTTTAGAACTTATCTGACTAATCAACATCAGTTTGTAGATATAAACAGTGACTTCTCCACTGCTACGCTGATAACACACAGTTATATGTTTCAGCATAGCCAGGCGAAAAACACCAGCTGAATGTAATTAAGGAATGTGTAAAGGACATTACACAGTGAATGCTTCTAACTACCCACTACTCAATATTAATAACACAGAAGTACTAGGACCACTTGCAGCTCAGAATTCATTCTACACTGCAGTGAAAGACCTTGGTGTCATCCTTGACCCCAAACTTTCATTTGAAGCCCATGTAGATAATATTACTAGGATTTACTTGGTTAGATTATTGCAATGCTTTACTGTCTAGATGTTCTAATAAGTCCATAAACAAGCTCCAGTTAGTCCAGAATGCAGCAACAAGAGTTCTTACTAGAACCAGATGACACAATCACATCATCCCTGTTTTACCTTATCTGCACTGGCTTCTACTCAAATTATACTTTGACTATGAAATATTGTTATTGACCTATGAAGCACTGAATGGTCTTGCACCACAATATCTAAGTGAAAACTTGGTCTCTTATGATCCAACATGCCTACTTAGATCAAAAGGTGCAGGTCTTTTGCTGGTACCCCATATTGCAAAGGTCACAGCAAGAGCCAGAGCTTTCTCTTTTAAAGGCCCACAATTATGGAATACTCTTTCAAATTATGTTTGAGACTCTGAAACAGTCTCAATATTTAACTGTATTCAAGCCTTCCGTTAGTTCTAGATAACGGGTAGATCTGGAGGGTTTTCAGGCAGAGAGTATTGTGGAAAACTGGGATGTTTAGATGCTGTCACCTCTCAATCTGATGTGTTTGTTGATGGTTGAGTGGTCATGCTGCCTTATGCATCAGGATGCCCTCATGTCTGTGCTTCTTTTTAGCTCTCCCCTTTAGTTATGCTGTCATAGTGAGTCTTGCCGGAGCTCCTGTCTGCACTTAGACCACAATGTACATCATTCATAATCATTTGTAGCATTTCAGCATTACTAAAAATCTATTCCTCTCTCTGTTGAGCTACTATGCTGAAATATCACAAATCCTGTTCCACCTAACCAAACTTTCTGGTTGAAGTTGTTACAGCCTTGTCTTTGATCATTCTGTAAAGCTGCTTTGTGACAATGTCAGAAAAAGCCTTATAGAAATAGTCTTGACTAGCTTCTTATCTTTTTGAAGTTAAAGACTGGCTGATGAAAATGGTAGATTGTATATTTAGGTAGGCAGTGGTGGCCTAGTGGTTAGGACATTGCGCTGGGGACCCGAAGGTCACAGGTTCAAGTCAGGCACTACTGAGGTACCCTTGAGCGAGGTACCCTTGAGCAAGGTACCGTCCAACTCCTCTGCTCCACGTCTTGGAAGTCGCTTTGGATAAAAGCGTCAGCCAAATATGTAAATGTAAAATATTTTTCAGATTCATGATGTATAACTCAAATAATTGCTCAGAACCTGAGGAAAGACTTGATGTAAGCCTGCAGTTTGGGATTCTCTGCAGCTGTCACGAACCGAAGCTTGGACACAAGTGCAGGTTTTCAGAGTTTTTAATGAAAAAAGCCAGGTGATCAAAAACACAGGGACAATCCAAAGACAGAGTCAAAAAAGGCAAAGGGTCAATCAGGAACAAACACTCACATGGAGAAGCAAAAGGGGAATCCATAAAACAAGCTAGGGTCGAAAATAAGAATAAACGCTCAGAAAACTCCCCTGTGTTTGCTGCAACCCTTAAAAGCCCTCGTAATTAGACCCCTGACTTGCTCTATCTGGGGACTGATCTGAAGGAGACTAAAACTCAGGTGAACCAGACTGGCAACGACCACCAGATGGAGACATCCCGCCCCTGTTTCAGGGGGAGCCCTCACATCACCCCCCTCCTGACAAATGCCCCCAGGCATTCTCTGTGGCCCTGGCCTCTCTGGTCGCTGATGGTGGAAGTTGTTCCTCATTTCGGGGTCCAAGAAGTTGGCTGCTGGTACCCAGCTTCTCTCCTCCCAATCATAGCCCTCCCAGTCAATGAAGTACTGATGAAATTTCCCCTGCCTCCTGCTGTCCAATATGGTGTTGTCTGCATAAGCAGGACCACCCTCCAGCTCCAGTGTAGGTGGGGGAGTCTCAGCTCGCATTGTGTCTGCCAAGAGACCTCTCATGAGGGGCTTAAGTAGGGAGACATGGAGCACAGGGGTGATGCAGTAAGTCTTAGGCAACAATAATTTGTAGGATACTGGGTTTATCTGTTTGATTATTTTGAAAGGGCCTATGTACCTAGGGCTTAGCTTTCTGCCTGGGAGGTCTAACCTCAAATCTCTAGTGGATAGCCATACTCTATCCCCTGGCCTGAATTGTGGATCCTCAGATCTCCTTCTGTCTGCTTGCTCCTTCTGTCGCCTCACCGCCTCCTCCAGTGACATGTGAGTGCCTTCCCAGACCTCCTCTGCCTTCCGTCACCACTCATCCACTGTTGGCATGTTGAAACTTGAGTTGTTCCAGGGGAACAGAGGATGGTGGTAACCTAGCACAGACTGGAAAGGGGTGAGGCATGTTATGCAAACAGTTCTGCATGTAATCTGCCCAAGGAATAAACTGAGCCCACACAGACTGTTGATTTATGGCAAAAACATCTCAAGTCTGCCTAACACCTGGTTAAGCCTTTCAACCTGCTAATTGGATTAGGGGTGATAACCAGAAGTTAGCCTGCCCTTAACCCCTAGTTTTTTCATAAATGCTCTCCACCACTGGGAAGTAAATTGTGCACCCCTGTCTGATACAATGTCCTTTGGAATGCCAAAATATGACACATGATTAAATAATGCTTCATCTATCTGAAAGGCTGTGGGTAAATGGGGCATAGGTAGCAGTCTACAACTCTTAGAAAATCTGTCAGTGAGAACCAAAATGGATGTGTTGCCCTGCAACTCATGTAAGTCTGTAACAAAGTCCACAGCTAACTGAGACCATGGTCATTGGGGAATCTCCAGCATCATTAGTTTCCCCACTGGAAGTTGTCTCTGAATTTTGGTGATGGTGCAGACTGAGCATGATTTAACGAATTGTTCAATAGTCTCTTTCAGTCTGGGCCACCAGAACCTCTCGGACACCAGTTGAGTGGTTCTAGCAATACCTGGATGCCCGGTAGCCTCACTGGTGTGAACTCACCTCACCAGTTGTTCCTCAGTTGGTAGGGCACAAAAATCTTTACCCCTGGACACTCTGGTTGTGTGTTTACTTGCTGTGACTCTCTTTGGATTTCTTCCTTAATCTCTCATTGAATGGGAGCAACAAACACTGACTCAGGCAGGATGGTAGAGGGTTCCTCACTCTGTAGTTCCTCCTCATGTTGATGGGAGAGTGCATCTGCTTTTACATTCTTGCTACCTGGTCTGTAGGAAAGGGAAAAGTTGAATCTTGTAAAAAAAACAGCACCCACCTGGCTGAGTCTTTTGGCCGTGCCAGGTGCACAAAGTTTTTATGGTCTGTGAAAACCATAAACAAGTGTTTAACACCCTCCAACCAGTGTCTCCATTCCTTTAGAGCTTGCTTCAGTGCTAGCAACTCCTTGTCACCAACATGATAGTTATTTTCTGTGGGAGTCAGCTTCCTAGAAAAGAAAGCAGATGGATAAATTTTCTCAGATTCACCAGTTCTCTGGGACAGAATGGCTCCCACTCCGATGTCTGAGGCATCTACTTCCACAATGAAGGGCCTCTCCAGGTCAGGGTGCTTGAGAATGTGAGTGGTGGTGAAACGCTCCTTCAGAGCCCGGAATGCTCTCTCAGCCTCCTCTGTCCAGCCCAATGATTGGGAGCATGCCTGTTGTTTCTTGAGAAGGGAGGTGAGTGGAGCAGCGAGTGCACTGAAGCATCTAATAAAAACATCGATAAAAGTTCACGAATCCTAAGAATCTTTGCAATTCTTTCACTGTGTTGGGCCTAGCCCAATTTACAACTGCCTGCACCTTGCTTTCATTCATTTTAACTCCCTCTGAGCTGATGATGTAACCTAGGAATGGTACAATTGTTGTGTGGAATTCATATTTCTCTGCCTTGACATACAGCTGATGGTCTAACAACCTTCTCAGCACTGCCCTAATGTGTTCCTCTCTGGATTTTGAAAAGATCAGAATGTCATCAATGTACATGATAACCATCTTGCCCAACATGTCTCTGAACACTTCATTTATAAATGATTGAAAAAGTACCGGTGCTATTTGTATCAAGACAAGTATCACTCTTGGGTGGCATACAGCAAGATTTTACCTCAATGGCACAGTTCCAGGGTCTGTGAGGGGGTAGACGGGTGGCCAGTTTTGCTGAATACTTCCACAAGATTGCAATACTCTCTCAGTGTCACCGCAGGCTTGTAGGCCTCCAAACTTTCAATGCTGGTTGTGGCGCAAGGCAGGCTAATGCAGTGATCGTAACAATATGAAAACCATTCCACTATTTCAGCCTCACGCCAAGAAATACGTGGATTGTGCTTCCATAACCATGGCAACCCCAGTATTATTTTGTGCACTGAGGCTGTGATAAAAAACTGCAGAACCTCCCTGTTCACCACACCTATAGATACTGTAGCAGGCTTGGTTATTTTACAAACCTTACCCTTGCCCACTGGCCACCCATCCAGCACCAACACAGACATGGGATTTTCTAGATGAGTAAATTTAAGTCCTATTCTCTCTGCTAGTTGTTCATCTATAAAATTCTCTGTGGCTCTGGAATCCATGAGAGCTGAAAAAGCAGAAGGAAACTAGTGATTACTGAAAGTGATTGGTACAACAAGAGGCTTAGTTAAACACTTAATCTCCGAAGTCACCTCCCTTTTCCCCTTCTCAGCTGAACGTGAACTGGGCTTAAGTGTTCATGACAACTTTGTGTCCCGTCTCTCCACAGTATCTGCACAGACTGAGTCATTCTCTTCTCTCTCTCCTTGGAGGTGAGCCTAGTGACTATAAAAACGCATTGACTTCGTGACTCCCCTGTGTTTGCTGCAACCCTAAATAGCCCTCGTGATTAGTCCCTTGACTTGCTCCACCTGGGGATTGATCCGAAGGAGACTAATACTTGGGTGAAGCAGACTGGTGCCGACCACCAGATGGAGACATTTCCCCCATTTCAGGGGAGCCCTCACAGCAGGCTATAAAATACATTAACACAAACAGATTTACCATTGTCTTTGATTATCCAATGAACCACAAATCTTTCATGATAGGATTCTTTGCTTGAGTCTCAACAAATTTTACATTGCCTTGTATGGTACTTAAACAGTTTTAAGGCAAATGCAAAATACATAAATTACCATCTTAAACAAGCAGTTAGTGCTTTATTTGGAAATGAATGGTCTTGTAGTCATTTTTTCCAGCACACAGAAACATGCCAAATCTTCATTGAAGATATGTGACCTTTTCAGGGTGAATTTATACTGTTCCCTCAGTCATCACCGACAGCTCGACATGTTCCCCTGTTCATAAATGTCACTTGCAGTTCTCCAAAGTTTCTGTATTTGCAAAATATATAACTCCACCATAATGACAGAGGTGGCATAAGCAGCCTGACATTTCTGCTTCTCTCTGTTCAGCACTGCTTTGAGAGAGCGAGAGAGTGTGTGTGTGTTTGTGGGTTGGGGGGTGGGGGTGATGCAGTGGACAAATATTTGACAAGGCCTCTTGCCTATATGAGTGATTTGGTTTGCAATAAGCTCAGTTGTGTTGGTCAGAGTTACCCCTTGCTGCTGACCTGCCATGAAAGCTAAAGGGCAATTTCATGTGGCAGGAAATGGCAGGTTAACCTTTGAGAAGGAATATTCTTAAGCTGTTTTTCTCTGTAAGGTCTTAAGGTGGCCGTCTGCTGGGGAAACTTTTTATACATCAACTCTAGTCTGCCTGTGGCTCCGTAGGCCCCCTTTCCCTTGCCCTCTGAGGAGTGCACCGGCTGCAAACAGGCTGGTAATGGCACAGATTGCCTGCGCTCCCCCTCAAATTGAGGCCTCTAGAATTCTTAGCAGGCATGCCAGCCATATGCCTGGAGTGGCACCAGCTAGCATTAGATGGACTCCCTAAAGGCAGAAGGCTGAGGAGGTCCATGACTGGCTCAGGTGGGCTTCCACATACGGCTGGGGTATGGTGAGTAGGAGCCCCCTTCTCCCTGGTGGCTGGAGCACTGCCGGCTAGCATTAGGCAGACTCTCTAAGGGCCAAGGACCGGGGAGGTCCATGACTAGCTCGCACCTGCTTCCAGGGGCTTCTTTCCTTACCCTGTAACCCAGTAGCCTTTCCTTTCCCAGTGTTGCCTCAAGGTGGCCCTAGCTTAGCTCACAGCTACCATCTTGCAATCTAAGCTAACCGCTATGTTCGTTATCCACCATCACTGTTTGTTTATGTATTGCACCGGAAACATTTTCTGCCAATGCAATTATCCGCCCCTCCCCTTCTTGCTGTCCCCTTTGCTCCCCTGCATTTGGGCTCTTCTGAAAACTCCCACGTCAGCAATGATGCCAGTGCATTACACATTTCCCATATGGGGCCCATATGGGTTAGGGTTATACAACTTTATGTGGGCTAAATATGAGCTAAATAATATGGGTATCAAATGGGAAGTATCTGGGCAAGCACATATAGGGAAAATATTGGCTGCATGGAGAGCGGCTTAAACAACCCCATAGAAAATTCACAGATTGCACCAACAGCAGCAGCAAACTGTCGTTACTAGCATATAACAGCATTATAAGCTCTAAATAGCTTGCTCACCACAATACAAAGCACAGCGCTTTTTATAACTTTACAAACTCACCTATAAAAAACCTACTTTGAGTTGCTTCAGGAGTCAAAACACAGCTCTGTGACTTTGTCCAGGATGTTAAGCAGCTGAATCTGGTGGATATGAATATGGCTGAGTGACTTTTATTACCCCTTTTACAGCCTGAGGAAAGCAGCTCAGGCACCCTGCTGTGAGCAGGAGAAAAGCCCCCCTTCTTCTCCCTCTGACACACACACAAACGCTGCCTGGCAACTAAAGACTAATTTTCCCACATGCCCAGATACTGGCCAATGTGAATAGAGGCGGGATCTTGATCTCTACATGCTGGGGAAAGGCCTAAAAATGGACCATATTTTAATTATAATTATAAATAGAATAAAAAATGGTAAGATTTACAAATTTCTTAAACAAAATAATTTAAAATTTCTAAAATACATTTAGGTTATAATCTATGTTGTGTAAATAGGGTTTCAGATTAGAATGCCTCTGTAAATAATATAATCTTCCATTCTGCATAAAAGGGCATTTACACCCCCCCCCCTGCATTTTACTGAGTTATTCCTACAATATTTATTCAATCACTCTGAAAACACAAGAAACATGTGTGGGATTAAAAAACTAAAATCTGGAAGTCTTGTTTAATGTAGTTTTGGAATTATTCAAAGTAAAGAGACTTACTACAATGCACATTTCATTTTCTCAAACAAAAAAATGAATTATTCTCAGAATAAAATATAAAAAACTCTAATTTTCCACAATTAAACCCAATTCCCTTAATGGTACATTTTTAAAAATCAGTTTACAACTTGAATGATGTTTCTATCACCTTCTGATCTGAAGTTAGTAAGTTTTAAATTAACTAAATTAACCAGGCACAAATTGACCAGATTAAGCACAGATTACTTGTGTGCTTCTGTGCCAGGTTCTATGTACATTTATAGTGCCCAAAAACTTTATGACTTTATAAACTCTTGAGCATGTTTAGTTTTTGTGATTGTACTTTTAGTTTGTGCTTCTGGATATAAGAATTTTATGTCTTTTTCAATATAAAGTTTGGGCCATCACTGAATGGAATATATCAATCCCTTTGTTTGCCTTCCTCTCATCATACTGACAAGTAAACTTGCAGCTGAAATAATAATATAGTAACACTCTAGACTTACCTCCATTTGTGACAATAAAAAAGACATGAGTGGAATGTCAGAACCAGGCGAGGCATCGACAGTTGTTGTTCCAAAAAGGGGATATGTAATGGCAACACCTGGGCCGCCCAGCAGAGGGCGGCAAAGTGGTGCCACCCCGCACCAGAACAGCAGAGGGCGG
>JBBPDA010109446.1:0-10297 GCA_037974385.1 Arnoldichthys spilopterus
AGCATCACTTTCTACACCACAGTAGCTCTTCTGTGGGATCGGACCAGACAGGCTAGCCTTCACTCCCCACATGCATCAGTGAGCCTCAGGTACCCATGACTGTTTCACCAGTCGTCCTTCCTTGGATCACGATTGGTTCCAGACTTCAAGAACTGACTTGTTACTTGCTGCCTAATATATCAGACCACCCTACCCCCACCCCCAAGTGCCACAAGTGCCACTGTCATGACTAGATGGATGTTTGTTCACTTTACCTGGCAGTGGTCATAATGTTATAGCCGATCAGCGTATTTTCCACATTCTGACAATGACGTGTCTTTTCCACCAATAGGGAACAGGTTCTATTCTGGTTCATGCACCGAATGGAGAAGGATGAATCCTGTGAGTGATGATGTTTTTTGAAGGAAAACCAATATCTGCAATAACAGACCTAAAGCTCAATGCCATCCGCCATCTTGCTACTACTGTTTACTTCCACTGGGGATTGTGCAACATTCTCCATGGATGATGCATCGTCGGGTTCCGGTCAAAACTGGTGGAAACATGGTCTGGCTCACTACATGGCACCACCGTTTAGAGAATCCTGAACAGAACCAGTTCAAGAACCAATTCCCTGTCTATACAAACATGGATGAAGCTACAGACAAAACAGGATTCTGTATGGCTGCTACTGTTTCTAGCTTTGCAACATGATTTTGTCCATCTTCATAGACACATCGGCAGGCCAGAAACCACATAAACAGGCTGATTAGGTTTATTTACCTCATGGTGGGAATAAACTCCCGTTAAATTCCAGTCATTTGTGGTCGCAGTTTGCCATAAAACAGACTTTTCCACCAAACTCTCGCTTAAAGGAATCATTAGTTGAACGGTTTGAACAGGATGCACTGTTTAAAAAAAGCTTTAGCATCTGAGATGATGCCTCTAGAGATTAACGGAGGCAACTTTCTGATACATCTGGAGACACTGGGGAAGTAAATCACTCATCGCAGCTTCGCCCACGGCCCAGTGCAGGATAGATAACCTTGTAAATAAACATTTCATAATCCCAGCGAGGGACACTTACTCTATGTGTCAGAAACCCAGGCAGGCTGCGCAGTGTTTTATGGGCCAGGGTA
This sequence comes from Arnoldichthys spilopterus, assembly GCA_037974385.1. NCBI lineage: Eukaryota > Metazoa > Chordata > Actinopteri > Characiformes > Lepidarchidae > Arnoldichthys > Arnoldichthys spilopterus. The sequence goes on from JBBPDA010109446.1 coordinate 1,119, forward strand.
TTGATAAGGCAAGACTTTGCTCCGTGTGATTTAATACATGCTGGTGGTGGAGCCAGGCCTGTGGCCTTTTTAAATCAACAGGGCCTGGGCAGACAGAGAACAAAATGAAAAATTAATCACCCATGATAATGGTTAGTGGATTACTCCAACCTGACTGGAGGTGCTGCACCGCTGAAATAGCAGTTCTAGCTGGATGAGAACTGTTTTTTTTTTTTTTTTTTAAACAATGGACTACTGTGGTACGTGACCCCTCTGACCACAGAAAATATGGTCTGTCACTTCCAGGATCCAGGCTTGTCCAAAATTTGAAGTCAGAGTATGCGGCATAACCGACAAGCTCCACGGACTCAGAAGCTGAAGCCAGTCACGTAGCATTTCACACGGACAGCAATGGAGGCTGAAGTAGGGCAAGAAACGTTATTACATTATTGATAAAGTCCGAACAACATTTCAGCTGTCGATTCCACAACTTCCAACAGGAAAAGAATTAGGGCAGAAGCCGAAAGCTCGAAAAGAAGTTACGTCTGGAGGCGTAGAAGTTTCTCTTACGAGAGCTGCATGTTACTTTTGTCCTCCTGAAAGGAAACCATGTGGAATCTACAGCAGCAGTGAGGTCAGTGGACCGCAGCTTTCCCTCCGAGTGGACGATCTGACAATCTGAGCTACAGCGCCGCCCTGAGGACACGTAGGTGACACTGTAAGGGCTGTCTCAGAATGAAAATCACTTATGCTGTTTGTACAAACGTCCTGAAGAGATTTATTTCTTTTTCAATCATGACTGGAGGACCATACACAGATCAGCCATAACATTAACACCACCGACAGTTGACGTGAAGAACATTGACTCTAGTTATTTCATTACAGTGGCACCTATCAGCGTGTTGGATCTTAGGGATATAAGGCAGCAAGTGAACAGTCAGTTCTTAAAGCTGATAGGCTGGAAGCAGGGCAAACGTAAGAATCTGAGCTCCACTGACAAGAGCCTTATTGTGATGGCTAGACAACTGAGTCAGGGCATCTCCAAAACGGCCGGTAATGTGGGGTGTTCCAGGTGTGCAGTAGTTAGCACCTACCAAAAGGGATCCAAGGAATCAGTGACCGGATCGTAGGCACCCGGTGCTCACTGGTGCATGTCGGAAGTGAAGGCTAGTTCATCTGGTCCGATGCCACAGACGAGCTGCTGTGGTTTAAATTGTTGATGCTGTCTCAGAGAAATTGGTCAGAACACCAGTCAGAGCCATATTGGCAGCACATAATATGACATACACAACAATAGACAGATGGTCATAATGTTATGGCTGATCAGTGTACATTATTTCACTTATTATATGGTTACTTGTCAAAATGATAAAGGAAACCTCACACAGTGTTTCATTGTAATTGTGAGAACAATAGTCCTTCTACCACATAGAACTTTAATCGGCTTCCTGTAAACTCCTCAACTGGTTAAACATGTTTCACAACAGCAGGAGAGATGGGAGGATGGAGGATGGAGGATGGAGAGATGGGAGGATGGAGGATGGGGGATGGTATTGTTTTCACTTCTGAGAAGCTCTTTGATCATAGAGTTAGAGAAAAACACCACTGCTGGACTAAACGCTGCTTTCGGAACATCAAACTTAGCCAAGGAACACAGTGTTCCAGCTCCAGAGGGTGTTGTACTAGTCTCGTCCTTTTACCTTCTTAGCTGGTTTCGATTTTTTGTTTCTTTTCTGAAAACTGGGGCCTGCCACCGGTGCTCAAAAGTCCCAGATTCACTATAAATATTCAAATGAATGGTAAAATCTTGATAAATATTGGTAAATTGAGAGTGTCTGGTGGTATCACAACCTGGTATGGAAGCTGTACTGCAAAGCTCTACAGAGGGTGGTCAGATCAGTACAGCGCATCATCAGGACTGAACTGCCAGCCTGCAGGACCTGTACAGTCAACCCTGCAGAAAGAAGAGCCAGAGGATCCTCTCTGATCCCAGCCATCCCAGCCACAGCCTCTTCACACTCCTGCCGTCTGGCAGGAGGTACAGGAGCATCCAGGCCCGCACCAGCAGATTCAGGGACAGTTTCTACCCACAAGCCATCAGGCTCCTGAACTGCTGAACACTGAACACTTTAATAAGAAACTGAACACTTCAACACTTCAACACTTAAGTGCAAAAATTCACTGGACACTTTAAATATTACTGTTTTTTGTTGCCTTATCTTTAGTAATATTATTGCTTCTTTTTGTATTATGACAGTTTTTAATTTCTACTTTGATTATTTAATTAATATTTGTGTGTAATCTCTGAGGAGGCTCCGACTCCAAGAATTTCATTGCTGGTAATGATGTTTCATTGTTTCCTGTATATGACGATAAACTTGAACTTAAAACCATTTTGTTGTTTTGTTGTGATAGGTGTCGGCAAATCGCTACTGTATCAAGTCCCTTTATTATCAGATACAAACTACACGGAGTTTCCAATACGATAAGTGAACACACTGCTTGTGGAACAATGAAAGATCAGGAGCACGAACGTCACTGTCGGCTGAAGTCATGAATCATGTTCAGGAGTCACTTATAAGAAACATCGGACCTCCTGAAGTCGTGATGATCTATTCAGTTCAACTGAACTTTCTGCAACGTTCTGAGACCAGAAGAGCAGGTTTTAAAGGATGGTCAACAAAATACTCGAGCTGTTTTCAACTGTTTTTCTTCTTTTTAATTTTAAATCTCTTCTTCTACGTCTCTAAACAAATGTGGATGAGGCAGAAGGATCATTGGCTGCGGCCACAAAGACGCTACCACCCTCCAGCTGTCCAGCTGGAGTCACAGGAGGCACCACTGGATCTTGCCAAAGCGCCACTAACACAGCATCACTGGACAGCTCGACACGCTTGGAGGGATCACCAAGGCCCTAGCATTGCAGTAAATGACAGAGGGAGAGGGAGGACTATTCTACCAACACCCCCAGAGAAACGAATGGTGCGCGGTTGCTATGGCAACACCAGGGATCCACCTGACAACAGACACGTTGCTAAGACAGTTCAGGACTTTTCAGACTGAAGTTCTCCTTACTTTCCACAGCCATCTCAGAGAACTGAGCGCAGGCTCACAGCGGCAGGCCGACACAACCTCATTAGTAATACGCCGCTCACGAGCCTTTGATTTAGTCTGGAACATTTTTCTCCAGGATTTTCGCTTTTGCAACTTTAAGCTGCATTTCTTTGTTGCAACACTTTGGCCCCAAAACTTTATTTTTTCTTTGTAGCTGAGAGACACGTCGCCTATGATGACTTTTTGCTTAAATAGCATACTTAAATAATCTGCTTGTGCTGCTCCCAACCACTCTGATGCAAAGCAGCTAATCCCGAGAGAAGGAGCTGAGCTTGAGCAAGGCAGCGGCGGTGGACCGAGTCCAAGAGCAGCGCTGCTGTCTGAAATGAGATGTCTTTGATCATAGGGCTCCAGTGAGCGGGCGCCGGCGGCCACACTGCCCCCACAGGGCTTCACTTCTGAGGGTCTGTGAAAGGGGTGGGGCCTCCTGGCCCGGTCCCTCCAGGCAAACCATCTGGAGAGCTGCACTCTGCTCCCAGCCCTGCACACCTGCCTCACCAGCCCCACGAAAAAAGTACTTCTGAACCACAGGAAGAGGTTTCCTCGCCAAGACGAAGACAAGCTGCGTTTTGGGTCAAGAATCCTTGAGTGCTACAAGGCATCAAGCCTTTTTATAATTTTTTTGGGATGCATCGGTATGAATAATAGAACTGTGTCAGTTCCAATTCCTTTACACATTTGGGCCTTATGCTCCTAGTGCTTGTTCTTTACATGATAATAGTACAAACCCCATTTTGAAAAAAAAAATGCAGTGCTGAACTGCTGAATATTTGTGTGTAATCTCTGAGGAGGCTCCGACTCCAAGAATTTCATTGCTGGTAATGATGTTTCATTGTTTCCTGTATATGACGATAAACTTGAACTTAAAACCATTTTGTTGTTTTGTTGTGATAGGTGTCGGCAAATCGCTACTGTATCAAGTCCCTTTATTATCAGATACAAACTACACGGAGTTTCCAATACGATAAGTGAACACACTGCTTGTGGAACAATGAAAGATCAGGAGCACGAACGTCACTGTCGGCTGAAGTCATGAATCATGTTCAGGAGTCACTTATAAGAAACATCGGACCTCCTGAAGTCGTGATGATCTATTCAGTTCAACTGAACTTTCTGCAACGTTCTGAGACCAGAAGAGCAGGTTTTAAAGGATGGTCAACAAAATACTCGAGCTGTTTTCAACTGTTTTTCTTCTTTTTAATTTTAAATCTCTTCTTCTACGTCTCTAAACAAATGTGGATGAGGCAGAAGGATCATTGGCTTCTGAGGGGCAATGACATTCAACAGTATTTTCCAGCCTTGCCCTACGCAGGCTGAAGTTTCATCAGATTCGCTGAATCTTTTCACAATATTATGCACTGTAGACGACGAAGGACCAACATTCTTTGCAATCCCGCATTGGGAACGTATCTTTTTGAAATGACTCGCAATTCCCTCACAAAGTTTGGGGCAAATGAGTGAACAATGACAAACTTTTTTATCCAATCATGATCCCCTCACCTGTTACCAGCTCACCTGCTTATGGAATGTTTAAAAAAAAACCGAACATATAATCTTTTCAATGTTATTTTACCCAAGGCTCAAATTCAAAACGTCTTTATATTTACAAAATACAATCAAGTTGCTCAGACAAAACATCAGAAGCCATTTTTTCATGCTTTTGTCAAATTCAAGAGCGATACAGTTGCAGAATTTTGTCCCAACTATTCCAGTATATGTATAACATAATTAACATAATTACCACACGAGCTAATAAGTTTGTGTAATGGTCATGCCCTTGTGTTTCCATGTGTTCATGTTTTTGTTTTCGTTCAGCCACGTGTCTTGTCCTCGTGTTTGGTGTGTAGCCACGCCCCCCAGCTGTGTCCCATGTGTAGTGATTGTCAGTCAGCTGTCTCTTGTTTCCGGGTCCTATTTAGTCTCCTTAGTTTGGTTTAGTGTCGTGGTTTGTCTGTTGTTACTCTGCTGTTGTGCTATGTCTTGTTTCTGTTCAAACTCCGTGATCTTAAGCTTTGTGTTTTGTTTCTCAGTTTACATTCAGTGTTTGTCGTGTTTTCCTTAATAAATCTACGTTGTTGCAACCATGTCCTCCTGCGCTTGCTGTCAAATCAACCGTGTTTCCTGACAGTTTATATTAATGGCCATAGTCTGAATGGTAACATCTCAGTGGTGCTGAGTGAATTATAGATGAACAGGTTGTTGGGTTTTTGTTGTTAACTTTGTTGTTGACCTTTGGAAAGAATGTGACAGGCAAGCGTCATGTATGGTGAGTAAATCTATAATGCTAGTGTAAATATTTTATTGGTAAAACACTAGTGTCGCTGTGACAGTGACGTTATAACAGTTGACGTTTTCCTGTTTGACCAAGGCTGAGTGGCCCACGATCCAAATAATCAACAACATGGAAACAAGAAAGGTCAAAAAACACAACTGTGCTTCAAACACGACATACAGCGGCCTCCAAACAGGCAGCTAATGTTTCATGGGTTACATCAAGTCTCCTCTTAGGTGGTGCCCATACACATCACTAATTAGGCCTGGCTGACCTTTCCCAGACTTACAGACTCACCTTTCTAATCTGCCAAACTGGTCCAAATGGCAAGGCAAAGGTGTGTAATAATCATGACAAAACGAATACCTTTACTCCACAGCACATCGAAGAAACGCTGATCCAGAGGCTGATTTAGGATCACCAGGCAAATCTTCTGTGTTCCTGTTGGAAATGAAAACATTTTGCTTTATGACCACTCTCTCACCTCCAGCTCATGTACTTCCATAAAAACGAAGGGGCTGTTGGAGCAGCAGAACCTTAAATAACCTTTCAAAGCCTGCTGACTCAGAAAACCCTGGGAAGTCTAAGGGAGCTTCCACACCTCGGTTGGTGCAGAATTTTAGAATTTAAACTGAAGTTTGGCCTCAGACCACAGTCCAGCATAAAGGACCAAAATCTGGACAGACCACAAGAGGTCTCAGTCCAGATCAAACTGAACCCTGGCTCGATTCCTCTGCAGTGTGAAAACATTGTCTGAATGATTTAGACTTTCAGAGCAATTGCAGGAAGTCGAGGCCGGCTGGCGCCACCCATCACACCGCAGGAGAAGATAAAGAACTGTGAAATAAGAAAATACGAGCCACAGTAGCCCGTGTGGAGTGGGACACAGCCTTCTTGTTCTCCAAACTGCTTACGATCACACCCAACAGTGTGTAAACTATAGTACACAGCCATTAGCAATGCATTCAGTAACCTATGTAAAGTGTAGAGGTGTGCAGTGACGGTGCATTTCATACATTTAATTGTATTTAATTTTTTACAAGTATTTAATTGTTCGCTGAACCATAAGTCCTGCTATAGAGGCTGAGAGGACACTGGAAAATGTGTTTAGTGGAGCTAAATGAATCTGTTTATACTCTGTTCATATTTTTCTCCATTCAAAGGCCAACGCCCATCTACCAACCAATCAAATACAGGGAGACTCAACACACGCAGGACGGCGGGACGTAGGTGCATCATGCAAACTTCTTTAGTGTGCTCGAAAAATGTCAATGTGAAACCTGAACAAATGTACACCATGTAACTAAAACGTGAACCTCGTTCTGGATTTTCAGGTGTGAAAACATCTTTACTTCCGAATTCATGCTCTTTTACTGAGTACAGAGGCCAGAGTTCAGCATTAAGATCTTTCTATTTAAAGGGCCTATATCCTACTTTTCTTATGTTTTAACCCATACAGGCCACTTGTGACATCGGTGAGCTTTTTTTTTTTTTTACCACAAAACAAGTCATTTTCATTCATTCTCACCATTTGTCAGCTTATCTATCCATTAGATCTAAACAGGCTGTTTATTACTAGTGTGCCTTTAAGAGTAATGACGCAGGTTGGGGCAGTGGTGGACTTGGTAACAAGTACTGCTCGCTGGGCGCTGCTGATGGATGGGGATCCTATATGGATGGGTTAAGTGCAGAGGTCACGTTTCTTTGGAGGTCACATTGGTCCAATGTGCGCTGTGCTGTGGTGTGTTTACGATGATGAATAATCACTCACTCACTCACTCACTCACTCACTCACATTCACTTCTAACTGACTGCCCTGCATTGGGTCTTGTTCAAAATGCTTTTCGACTCAAAACATAAGGTCTAACTAAACTGCTGTAGGCTGAGTAAGAGGATGTGGTATGTAGATGCACTGGTATTGGTTTTTTGTGACATTCAGACATGTCATGTCATCCTCAGTTCACTTTTTTCATGTGATTCCCGCGCTTGCTCTGTTAAAGCCTCGCTCTTCCACCTGCACAACATGGCTCAGACTACATCGTGCCTCTCTAAGCTGGAACTCCAGCCGCTTGGAGCACTGCAACTCTTTCCTTGCTGACATTGGCTCTTCTTCCCTTCACAAACATCACACGGTCCAGAACTGTACCACTCTCCCAGCTACACCCATTCTCCAAAACCTTCACTGGCTTTCTGTAGAGCACCACACCACGTTCTTCTGCTTACATGCTCTGGACACCCTCGCTGTTTCTTACGTCAGATCTTATGCACGCCTACCATCCCTCCTGGATCATCCTCAGGTGGATGAGTGCTGCTCACCCCACCCCTCCTTCATAGCTTCATAGGAGTGCTGCTTCGTGAAGTGAAAGTGACTATTTGTCATTGTGAACACACTCAGGCACCACAAGGAAACGTGACCTCTGCATTTAACCCATCACACATGCACACGTGGAGCAGTGGGCAGCTACCAACACGTCCGGGGTTTTTGCAGGTCAAGCCCAAAACACACCCCTGAATTATTAGGAGGAACACCATGAAGTGCATGAAGTCCACCAAAATAGCAAAACGGATTTGGACACGCCCATATATGCTAATTACCCCTTTGATCTTAATGCTTTGTGTTAGATCATCAAAATAGAGCCCTTAATGTTCAACTCTGCGAATAAAATTAATTTATCATTAATATTTGAAATATTCAGACTACATCAAGTTCTATCATTGTTTTTGGGTGTGGAGATGTAAATTGCCAGCATAATTACCTTTAAAGAATGTGCCATGAGGTGATTGTGCTTATGTGCAACTTCACCGCACAATTTGCTGCCAACATTAGAAAGCTTAATGTTGTCACTGACGACGTATGTGCTGTACGTTTTTGCTGATAATTTGCTGGAAATTCATTACACTATGAGTTAAATGTTGTACGACAGGCCTGAGCACTGATCCACAGGCTGTAAATACATAAAATCACCCTAAAAACCAAAAAAAATATGAAGAAAATCATCATCAGTGTATCGGTCCCACTGCCTGCACTTCATCCATCAAACAGGCCCCTCTTCCCTTATTTGCGCACCAGTGAAGCATAAATGCCATAGAGATGCAGTCAAATCACACAACCGCACTTACTACAGACCTTAAATTATTCGGTTCTAAAATGTTATGCTCTTTTGTGGCCGTAGCTGAGTTTGTACGAGCCTTAGCTCATAAACAGAATCATAAGGTTCATACATTTTCAAGAGCGCCCCCTACAGTAGAGGAATGGATGGACAGATGTACTAAATTATGGTCAGAATGGATCTCGTATACACAACAAAAACTGCCAAATTATACGAAGATACACTTAGAGAACTCTACAGGTGACGCTAGAGGTTCTCAAATCTAGACCTTGAATCCAGATTCTGGTCCTGGATTTTGTTATCGCCGTTCAGTTACTGCTGGCGATTACGAAATCCAGGAGTGGAATTCCGATTCAAGGTACAGATTTGAGAACCTCTGCCCTAGGGGAAATGACCCCCAGTCCTATTTACTATTTCTGTTATTACTGTTTATTTTCCCTCATCATCCCCCCCCCCCAGTTCTCCCAAATTATGAAAACCCCAGAAACTGTATATCAGTTCACTTAGTAGGATGAAGAAGATGGACGGTCGTTATATATATTTTTGGGTTTAATGACATTCTGCTTCCACTGTCTGTAATCACCTTTTCTTGGAGAAAATATGTGAATTATCCCAAAAATAAATAGCGCAGTGGAGGCCTAGTGGTTAGGACACTGCCTTTGGGACCTGAAGGTCGCAGGTTCGAGTCCCTGGGCACCACTGAG
>JBBPDA010109447.1:0-10294 GCA_037974385.1 Arnoldichthys spilopterus
TTGTGCTCCTGTCTGTTTTGCTTTTGTGTTGCACCATGGACCCGGAGGAACGTTGTTTCGTTTTTACTGTGTACTGTATATATTGTGAAAATGACAATAAACCTACTACTACTACTACTACTACTACTACTAGTAGTACTACTAGCCGGTAATAGGTGCAGCATTAATAAAGTGCAATGTGCATTATTGTAATATGTAAACATGGCAGTGCAATTGAATAAAAAAACAGATGCATTATGGATTATGCATTATTGTGAGCAGCAGGTAGATGGCAACAAACAGATAATTAACATTTAACATTGTGAAAGAGTTAAATGTAACCAAGCTGGTCCTAAAGTGCAATGTGTATCACTGTAACCCAAGATAGACCTAAAGTGCAGAGTGCATAAATGTAAACAATGGGCAGACAGTGTGATAATGAGGTGGTGTATGAGTTCATATATAGACAGGAAGGAGAAACAATTAACGTAGATCAGCAGAAGATCATAGAAAACATTTACATGGTGGAGTGGGACAAACAGGACTAGTTACTTGTTGAAACAAAATGTGCGTTCACAATGACAGTCACTTTCACTTCACTTTCAAAATGGAGATGGTTAGAATTCTAATGGATGGCAGAGAGCCTCGGTAGTTGTTGTCAGAATTGTGGAGCAGGGGGATTGATGAGTAATAGGAAGGAATTATTCTCTCTTACTTGCCCCTGAATCTCCCAGGTAGCCCATCTAGGTTCACATTAGAACATAAAGCAGCATATTGTTAGAGGAATAAGGCAGAAATAAAGATTAATATACAAACAATATAAGACTGAGAAATCATTTAATGAATAGTAACTGTCACTTAGATCATATAAAATGCAGTCATTTGAATTCTTCTTTTCAGCCTAAACCAATAAGACCACAGGTCAGCTTTTCTATTCTTGGAATTAACTGCTTCAAAAATAAATAATGCAAAGATTTTTTGACAAATTAAGACCAGTGTTATCCTCATATCAGCTCTGAAGAATCTATAGAAACAACTAAAGACTATGGTGATAAAAGCTTATGTTAAAGATAAGCAAATAGCCAATCTGTGTCTCTACAACACATATGACTTAGACCTATATTGATTATTCGTCTCCATTTGGAGTGGGGAATTTAGAATTCTATAACTATGAACATGACAGATCAGGAGTTGTGCTCTTAGACACTTTACAATTATGGGCCCTGAGGTTGTATTTGTGAAGCTTTTAAGAGTATGCTGGATCACTTTATTTGAAGGGGTCTACATAAGGGTGACGTGTAACCATCATAAGAATGACATGACACATGTCATGCACATTAATGACACATTATTGATGTTTATGACTGTCATAATGTGTCATTTGGTTTTTGCAGTGTCAAGATGACATTTTTTGGGTGTCATCATTGTGACAACTTGACATTAGCCAAGAAAGAAATGCAAGGTGTTTGGTATGATGTTGCCATGACAACTTGACATACATTATTTGTTAAATTACGATATGAACCGGTTCAAGTGTGTTTGGCCTGACTTATCTTCTAGGTTTGTGAAGTGATGGGCCTGAACAATTGGCTGCCATGAAACCATTATAATTCTGTCATAAATGCTTTCCTGGACCTCAACTACAGTGATACAGGTTTGACTTGTCATTAAAGTTGTTAAAGTTAAACCTGTCACAAAGTTCTATTACAAACCAAAATACTTTCCTGACAGTGTCATGAATACTTACCTTTGACCCAAAGTACAGTGAACCATCTATTTCTTTTCAGATGTTATGTCATTAAGCGCCATTGTAGTATCATGTAGGTACTTCTGTACATTTTTCATTTCTGTAACATTGGGACTAATTTTAACTAATAAGAACAAATACTTTACTCACCCATGACTTAAAACAACAGTTTATTTCATCAACGAATACTGCAAAACCATAATACATGTATATGTAAACGATTCCAGTTAACCTAACTGTGGAACATGCATTAAACTATTCACATTTAAAATACTAGTCTTCAAGTGCCATTTTATTGTCATTATTTCTGCAATTTTTTTAAATCATTCACAAGTCTACCCAGCACACCATTACCATGGCAGACTCCTAACCAGTAGTACCATTCAATCATTTTAAGGTGTGTTTTGAGGGACTGAGGGGTTCGATTCCTCCTGGGACACCATATCTGATTTTTGTATGTCTGACATGCACATTCAATGTGTTGCGTATGAGCACTTGTTTCTGGATTTACAAAGTCCTGCTTGTGGCAGACTGAGAATTGCCTATACCCATACTGGGAAAGTTGATTCTTGTAGGCACGCAATTCATCTGTGAGGATGGATGCATTGGTCCTGCCGTGTCTTCAGATTTGTCTTATAAGAGTCTGCCTTGAGCGATTCCTGACAAGTTTCAAAATGGGTCCTCTGGTTTAAACAATGGGTCCTCTTTTTTAAACACACTGAATAGGGATGCCTTTGTACGGAATAGGCCTAATATGAGCATCACACATAAATTTTATAATGGGTTATTTTCTTAGCATTTACTGTTTTATCATTTAATATCACCCTACATGTGTCATGCACCAACCTCTCTGAGTAATTTTGCCATTTTTGACAATGTCTTTGAGCTTGCTGCGATCCCATCTGCAATCATATCCAGTTGTTTCAACTGCAAACCTTGCACAAACCTTAAGAACCTGTTATAAGTATGACATAAACATGTCATTAATGTTTTTGACTGTTGTCCTTAAGTGTCATTCAGGTTGTGTAGCCTAATGTCAAGTTGATTTTGTTTGGGATGCAATCATATCAGGTCAAATAATATCACAGTTTAAATTGATCTAGAATTCTTCTTCCTTGCACTTTCACAATCATTGAAATTTCAAAAACTTCAAAATTAAGTGTAATAAGGAAAGTCTCAGCTACCAAAACAACTATTTCAACAAAGACATGGCTGTATAATGGCCACATAAATTATTATGCCTACCTCAGCATGAATTTAAGTCATTTCATCAAAGGAGTGTGGGACACACAAGGGGGAGCTTTTGTGACGCTTGCAGACCCTGAGGAAAATTAAAGCAAAGCATTAAAATTATTACACATAGTTAAAAAATCCATAGCCTAGGTAGGAATGAGTAGGCCTACTGCTTTGATAGCTATTTTCCACGATAATAACACAGCAATAATAGCCTATAAAAGGCTATATTTACAAAGTCAAATCTTAAAATCTTGTTTGAAAGAGTGGCTAGATTACATAAGAGGGAAGTTTACCATTGAAAACCATCACTATGGTTTCGTTTCTTTAATTTCATTTTGAAATGGCATTTTTTGCAGTTCATGATCCTCTTCAGCATTCCCCATTTCTGCATCCATTCAACAATTTTTCTTCTGCTTTTTATAGTATCTGAGTGTCTAGTATTTTTTTTAAGTCCTTGTTGTAACAATGTCATGGAAGGGGTCCACATAGCCAACCTAATAGGCTAATGATAGACTATCCATCCAGCTCTACAATCCCAACTACAAGATCCTGGCGTTGAATTAGATTTTGAATTTAGGAGGTAAGAACACTAGAACTCCACCTAGTGAAATTTGAAATGTTCAGAAGAAAGCATATTTAACTATTTCCCATTTTCATCCTCATAGTAATTGACAGCGTAGCATTTTTTATTTAAAAATACATTTATTAAAAATAAATCTTGTCATAACGTTGTCAACCTGCATGCATGTTACTGTAAATACCAGTACCACTGTCAAGCGCAATGTGATTCTGACGATGTAGAAGTCTTGGTAGCCTACAATCAACTGTGTCGGAACAGAAGAGAAGTGGAAGTATTCACTCATTAGACTATTTAGAGGTAAGTAAAGGTTAAACCAAAGCATGTTAGTTGTAATTTGTTTTGAGTGAGTGAGCTTGCACTTAACATTATAAACTTTAGTTAGCGTTAGCTAAATTTTGTTAACTGTAAATTAGCTGGATTCAAGATTCTTGTCATTTTCTTTATCACATCATTCTTGTTATACTAGAGAGAGAGAGGTAGAGTAAGAAATCGTATTTTTTGGCACCTAAAATGTGCAAAAACTAGTAATACGGATGTTAATCCCACTGAGTGCTAAGTGTGTAAGTGAGTGAGTGTAGGTGTCCATGTATGTGGAGGGTGGCATTCCGGAAGCATGTGGGGCTTCGGCCTAAACTTTAGCTGGAATAGGCTAAAATAGTAAAGGTTTCAGTAAGGGTCTATTTAAAACGATTTGGTTTGCCAGTTTTATGACCAACTTATTGTTCATTTTAACTGACTACAAATGGTGTGTTTTTTGCTTTTCACGATTTTGGCTAACACTAGCCTCGATGGAAACTCATGGGAAGAAGAGGTGTAGTGCGGGAAACAAACCGAAGAAAGAAAGTTCCCCGAAAAAATCTTGTAAGTGAAATCTTGTTGTAAAAGCAAACACATGCACCTATCCCAGCATAGCCTAGATGGTGCTCACCAAGTGAAGAGTTCAGATACAAAACCTTTTAAAAAGTCCATATTCAGAAATATGCAAAAGTTAATGTGACTTTATAATTATTACCTAGTAATTTCTGTAAAACTGCAATTATAATGTTATTATCAAGTAAAATAAATCAAACCAAAACAATCCCATATGAGTGGGACTGATAATAAAGTAAAGTAAATAAATATATTTCTGCAAATTCATCGCAAATGGATTAAATTTGTTTTGTCAGAAGTATTGTCAGAACAATTAACCTACTGCAGGTTTATCTTTTGAGGAGAACAGTTGTACCCTAGCCATACATTGTTTCAAGGACATGTAAATGCATAAATTCATAGCATCTAGTGCCAAAGTGGGCAGTGGTGGCCTAGTTGTTAGGACATTGCGCTTGGGACCTGAAGGTCGCAGGTTCAAGTCCCGGCCCGTGCACTGCTGAGGTACCCTTAAGCAACGTACCATCCCACTACACCGCTCCACGTCTTAGAAGTCACTTTGGGTAAAAGCATCAGCCAAAATAATAAAAGAAGTTGAATTAAAACCCACAAATTATATATTTTTGCCTGTTCACAGTTTCTTCCCCTAAAATGTGCCATCAGAACATGACCCCAAAATTATTTCTGTGTGTACATCCTATTAAATAGTCCACAGATAAACCTATTGTGAGAGCAAAAGGAGAACTGCCTCCATTTAGCGGCCGCAACCGGTCATCGTTGCCCAAATTCTAGCCTTCGGCTCCACCCTCGCAGCTGGGGCGCGTTAGGGCCAATCACCGGGAGGCTTTAACATCATTAGAAACACAGGAGGATGCGAAGACTATGCGCCTTTCATAGCGGTACTCTGAGCGTTCTTTCATAGCATTCCTTAGATTACTTGGTATCGACCCTTGTTTTGGTTTCCTGGACTCTGACCTTGTCTGTTCTCTGATATACGTTTCTCTCAGTGGGTTTTGACCTTGGACTGTTTTTTGGATTTTGCATTTTGGATCTCCCTTACCTGTTTTGACGTCTATTAAACATTGTGTTATATCTGCACTTGCGTCCAAGACTCATAATCATTAGACGTCTTGGATGCAGTGGAACAACCCAAACCCACCAGTCCCAGTGTACCTGAGATCGTCATGGCGGTGGTCGAACAGGGACAGAGGTTGGGTGAGCAACAGCAAGCAATCAGCCAGATTCATTCAAGCTTGGAAGAGCTTAAACTGGCGTTGCAGCAGTTGACCACTAGGCTGCCCCCACGAGCCGAGGCAGCAGACGCTCCTGCCCCTGAGCCAGTTCCGGTTCCGGCGGCGCAGCAACCCGCGGCCATGTTCAGCCCTTTAGACGGACACGTTTCGTTGCCAGGGAAATACAATGGGAATCCCGACTAATGCATAGGATTCCTACTGCAAGTCTCCATGTACTTCGCACACCTTCCCGCCGTGAGTGATTAAAAAAAATCACGATCGTCATCCCACTGCTCTCCGAAAGGGCGCTAGAATGGGCGGTCGCTACATGGAGCGGACTGGATCAGGCCAGCTGCGAATACGAGCACTTCATACAAAAACTGAAAGCAGTATTCGATCACCCCCAAGAAGGGATGAGCAAGCAGCAGTAGAGTTGGGACTATCTTTCACTAAATTGGAGCAACAGGTGTCGGTGTTGGCGTTAGACAGGCAGCAACTCAGAGGAGCCAGTGTGAGAAAGCTGACTAGACCCGCAGTAGTAACTATTGGAGCAGTTTTTGGGGAGACAATGCAATTTTATGTCACAAAATCCACCACTCACCGGGTAATACTGGGTTTGCCTTGTTTGAGAAAACATAACCCCCGTATTTCCTGGCGATAGGCCGAGATTCTAGAGTGGTCTCCCTAATGTAAGGTAAATTGCATTGATCTCCCTTGTGCTGCTACCAGTGTCGAAGGAGCGACGAACCTTAAACAATCCATTATTCCTAGAGAGTATAGAGACTTGATCAAGGTGTTTAGTAAACAAAAGGCCACCGGTCTGCCCCCATACCGACCCTGGGATTGCGCCATTGAGCTGAAACAAGGTTGCATGCCCCCCCCGAGGTCACACTTACCCCCTCTTCAGGGCCGAAACGGAGGCCATGGAGAGGTACATCCAAGAAGCCATAGAACTGGCACACTCCTCCTCTCCGGCATCCGGGTTTTTTTTGTGAGCAAAAAGGATGGGGGGCTGAGGCTTTGCATAGATTATTGTGGTCTTAATAGTGTTCTTAAGCCATTCCATTACCCACTACTGTTGGTACCTGCGGCAATAGAGCAAGTCAGAGGGGCCAAGATATTTACCTCAGGTCCGCATACTGCATCTGATCAGGGTTCAAGAGGGGAACGAATAGAAGACTATGAGTACCTGGTACTACCGTACGGTATCTCATTGGCCCCCGCGGTCTTCCAAGCATTCATTAACAAGGTGTTCAGAGACATGTTGGGTAAAACAGTGATAACTTACATTGATGACATCCTTATTTACTTGAAGTCGCATTAGAGTCATGTGCACCACGTGACAGCAGTGCTAAAAAGGCTGCCCGAAAACCAGCTGTATGTCAAAGCGCAGAAGTGTCTTTTCCATGCCTCCGTAGTCCCTTTTCTGGGATACATTATTAGCCCAGAGGGGGTGAGGATGGACGAGGGGAGAGTAAAGGCAGTACTGGACTGGCCACAGCCAGACACAGTAAAAGAGCTGCAACGGTTCTTTGGGTTTGCAAATTTGTATCGTAGATTCATTCGAGGCTTCAGCTCCGTGGCCGCTCCACTCATCTCTCTGCTTAAGAAACAGGTGCCCTGTAGGAAGCGCTTAGCATGGACTGAGGAAGCAGAGCAGGCATTCCATGTGCTCAAGGAACGATTCACCATGGCTCCGGTCCTCAAACACCCTGACCCGGAAAAACCATTCGTGGTGGAGGTGGATGCTTCTGACTGTGGTGTAGGGGCCGTTCAGTCCCAAAGATCCTGACAAGCTGACAAGCTGTTCCCTTGTGAATTTTATTCTAAGAAACTGAACCCGGCAGAACGCAATTATCATGTGGGGGATCGAGAATTGCTGGCGGTAAAGTTAGCGTTAGAAGAGTGGAGGCATTGGTTGGAGGTTTGTTGGTTTCTCAATGTCCTCCCAGTGTCTAATATTTTGGATTTTATCATAAAAAAAGATCATGAAGTCATTGCTGCTATGTATTGATGATATGTCTGTTCCTGTACTGTCCTTATTTCTGGTTAATTTTGCTATGGTGTTAAATAGGAATCTTGGGGCATTTTTGTTATCTTCTATAAGTGTGGTAAGAGATACGTTGTTCTAGCAGCACAAAGGGCTTTTTTGTAACTCAGGAGACTCTCTTTCCATGCTATTTTGAATACTATTAAATTTGTTTGACGCCATTTACATTCTAATTTTGTGAGGTTTGTTTCAAGGCGCATGTGTGATTGTTAAAACAGGGTGCAAGTTTTTTTCTCTGAATAGTTTTCTTTCAAAAGGAGCTAAATTATGTAAGGTGCAGCAGAATGTTGATTCTAAGTATTCAGTGACCTGATTGAGTTCTGAGGAATCTGATGGTGATCCAATCAATGTTGAAAGCTCTGGGAGATTACTGATAAAATTCTGAGCTGTCGATGATGTGAATGTGTGCTTGACGTGATAGCATGGCAAAGTGCGTGGGTCATTACTAAGGTGCAGTTTAAATGAAATAAGATAATGATCTGAGATCACCTCAGACTGTGGGACTACAACTATGTTTTTTATATTTAAACCCAGAGTTAGTATTAAATCTAGCATGTGGCCACCATTGTAAGTGGGTTCTGTTAAATCCTACTGAATCTAGAATAGACATGAACGCTGTTCTCAGAGGGTCATCGAGATTATTGAGGTGAATAATTATTAAAGTTATAATATATATTTAAAATAATTAAAGTTTTTCTGATGAGACAGCTAAGTTTGTGATAAAACCTGCAAATTCATTGAGGAATTCAGAGTAAGGCCCTGGGGTCTGTTAGATAATAATTAGTGGAATCGATTGGGTAGGTTGATTATTTATTTTTTGTGGATACATGTACTATGTGTAACGTAAGGCGGTCGTTTGAGGAAGCAAACGCAGCGTAGGAATTTTCAAGAGTTTAATAAAGATTTAAAAAAAAACACAACTGAGACTCACAAACGGAAAATAAACATGAGTTAACACGGAACAGGACATGACCACGACGTTCATACAAATGTATACACAAGACAACCGACCATGACTATGGCAACGACACGAGACTAAATAGGGAACACAGATTGAAAATAGCTGACTGGGGGTGATGTAGAACAAGACACAGCTGACGGGGGCAATTTTCAAAACTATCTTTGAGCATCTATGCTTGCCTAGGACCCTGAGATTACCTGCTATGTCTGACGCCCTGGCTCCCAGGATACAACTGACTAAAGCTGCTGGTGTCCCTAAAGGCCTGGCTAATTTCACGTGCCTTAAGATGAAATCTCCTATAACCAGAGCGCTTTCAGGTTTCTTAGCGGGTGCTTAGCTGAGGAGAGCGAACCTGTTGGATACATGAATCAGAGAGGAATGGTGCTCTGGTGGGCGAGCCTTAGAGGCTCTGCAATTTCTATGCCAATGAGCCGTCACCCAATTGCCCCACTGTGAGGGCTCTAACGCCGGAGCGGGGGGTCGCCTATAGATACTGTTCCCCTATAGATACTGTGCTGTTCTCACTGTTGCCTCACTCCTCTCATTCCTGTGAGGAGCCCATATGAACAGTCCTATCCGCCAAACAACTGATCTAAAAGTCATCACAGCACCAGTCCACAGACAACTGCTGCTGCCCATTTATACTGAGAACTATTATTGTTATATACATTTATTTTATTTGTTCTTTTTTCTTCCTTTTCTTTTCTCTTGTTTGTTATTGCTATGCGGTGTCGACTAGAGGAGGATGGGTCCCCCCTTTCTGAGCCTTGGTTTCTCCTGAGGCTTCTTCCTACTGCTAGGGAGATTTTCCTTGCCTCTGTCACCTTTGGCTTGCTCTTTGGGGGCTCGAATCTGGTTTCTGTAAAGCTGCATTGTAACAACGTCAGTTGTAAAAAGCATTATAGAAATAAACCTGACTTGACTGATCAGTGATAATTTCATTAACAATAAGGATTTTGGAAATTAGTGATCTAATTTTTAATAGTCCTAACTTTGAATTAAAGGTGCTATCTAATTTTATATTGATTAAGTTACTAAAACTCTGATTATTCTATGCTTTTATTTACCTCGGGGAACAGACACGATCTGAATATGTTTTAACCTTGGTGACGACTATGACTAAATTTCCACAGTATTTTATTGGGTTATAAAACTTTATTCTTCATTTTTTTATCTAACCATTTGTGTGCTTAGGGTCATTGTCTTGCTGCATGACCTTCCTTCTCTTGAGATCAATATCATGAACAGATGTCCTGATAGAATTCACTGGTATAATCTAGAAGTCATTGTTCTGTCAGTGATAACTGTTCTGGCCAAGATGCAGCAAAACCAAGCGCAATCCATGATTCTACCAGAGGTGGATAAAGTACGCAACTCCTGTTCATGAGTCGAAGTACACTCCAACTTAGATTTTACCCTACTACAAGTGAATGCCATTTTTTACTTTAGTTTAAGTAATTTCTTATTATTTCTTTAAAAAGTATTTTTTTGAATGACAGCACCTTGTTGCATTACTACAATGCATTTACATGATTCTGAAACAAACCTACTGAATGTGTTGACTTGCTTTGCTTGTAGAACTAAATACAATAATATGCTTGTGTAATTTGCTACAGATCTATACAGATTTATAGAGTTTTTT
>JBBPDA010109448.1:0-10294 GCA_037974385.1 Arnoldichthys spilopterus
GCCAACCCGGGGATCGAACCCAGGACCTTCTCACTGTGAGGCGACAGTGCTAACCACTGCACCACCGTGCCGCCCTTTCACTGTACTAGTGGAACAAAATATCAAATGGGATTTACAAAATGCTCTTAATGGATTTGTGGTGTTCAGAAATTGATGAAAGTTTCATGGATTACCATAATAATTTTAATGTGTGTGTTGATCTATTACAGATTCCATCTCTCTGTAGAGATCAGCAAGGACAGGCAGTTTTGGCGAACATTTTGGTATGTAGTTTTTGCTAACTTTTCATCATCCATGCATCTCACATTTGCATGTTTGTAGTGTTAAACTGTTTATTTATTCTTTTTTTTAAAGAAAAATGTCGACTTTTTTCGCCGGTATCCCTATATCCTTGACACCAGGTCCAAATGCAGACTTTTTGAAGTAAGTGCACTGTGTCGTTCACAGAAGCAGTATTTAAATCCAGTGCACCAGTTTTTGTTGTATTTACATGCCATTATTTTCTGTCTCAAGTTCTTCCAGCAAAGACAAGGGCAGCTGAACTCTCCATTACATTGTAAAAACTCACTGTGTGTGCACAGAGAAGCACTGCTGGCAGATACTCTAACATACCTGAGAATCAATTCTCCTGATTTTTCTCTCCCATTAAAGGTTGGTAACATTAAAAAATGCAAGTTAACAGATAACATCTGCATTCAGTGTTAAATCCTGTACGTGTATGTAGTTATCAGTCCGTCTTTCTGTTAAACAATCAGTCAATCAATCAATCAACTGGTCGGTTGGTTTATCAGTCAACCAATCAATCAATCAATCAATCAATCAAACAAGCTGTCTGTGTATCTATCTGTTTATGTATTAATTTGTCTGTCTGCCTATCTGTCTGTCTGTCTGTCTGCCTGTCTGCCTGTCTGTCTGCGTATCTATCTGTCTGTTTATCTATCTATTTATTTATTTGCCTGTCTGTCTGTCTGTCTGTCTGTCTGTCTGTCTTTCTGTCTCTCATTGCCTCTTGTTGACAGGTGACATTTTCCCAAGAGGATGGATCTGATGCTGGGGGTTTGCTTAAAGAATTTTTCAGATTGCTTAGTCAGCATTTATCCAAAGTCCCCAGCATGCTTCAAGCATCTGAACACTCTGGACTCCTCTGGTTCTCTGATCATGTAGGTCTGCAGTAAAAAAGTGGCTTCTGTCAAAATGTTTACTCAGATGGCAAATGGATACTAGATGGTCACTCCTTTTTTATTGCCCATTGTAGACCTCTGGTACCACTGATGAGTTTTACTACCTTGGCATCATCTGTGGAATGGCCTTTTATAACCGCTGTTATATGAACATCGGTTTCCCGTTGGCTCTGTTCAAGAAGCTACTGCACCTGACTCCGACACTCAGTGACCTGGAGGAGCTGTCCCCAGTGGAGGCCAGGTTCAGATGGATTATCTTTTGACCCCCTAGACCTGAACTGCTATGAATTATTTAGTGTATACATAACTGCAGCAAGTTCTGTAGTTATGAGAAGGAGGATTTGAGTGTGAACCCACAAGCAGGCCACAAGGTTTCCACAGTTTTATTCCTCCCTCTCATAACTACAGAACATGCAAATTAGTTGAACAGTAGCTGATTAATAAAAGCTCAGTAATTAATCTTAAAAAAAAGTAACTGGTTATGGGTTATATGGTTCAAGGGGTCACATTTAAAATAGACTTACAATCCAAGTTCTCTTCCTGTCTCTCCTATCTTCTGTTGCTTTATGTTTGTAATATTCACCCAGAGTAACTTCTTTGGACCAGGATCACTATAAAAATATTAATTATTACTGCCATGGTTGCTGATGTTGCAGTTATTAATTAACCTGTAATTAAGTTCATTGTTTCTGTTTTACTCCAACCTAGAGGCCTAAAAGACTTATTGTTGGAAGATGAGGATGTTGTGGAGATGCTCTATTTGGATTTCACAGTAAGATTTATGCATATATTGTTTACTGTTAATCTTATTTATGATATATTATCACTGAGGCTCCCAGCCAGTTTGTACCATGGACTAGACCATCCAATACACTAGGAACTGCCCCTCTCCCTTCCTATATGATCTACTATCACCGAGGTTCCAGTCAGTGTATTACCCTCTAATAGATTGTTTGATCAGTGGGGCTTTCCTCCTGCTCATCCATCTTTAGTATTGTTTAACCACCACAAACCACCACAGACCTCCACCACATGTTCATTTGTTGCTCACACCCACAGTCATTGACCATAGCTAATGCTGCCTTCATAAACTGAGAATGTTCTGTATTTTATTGCCATCTAGTGTTCACCAGAGGAAGACGGGTTCCTCCCATGGTTTCTTCCTCCAGCTTAGGGAGTTTTTACTCACCTCCATCGCCTGTGGCTTGCTCATTAGGAGCTCAGGCCCGGACTTGTAAAGCGGCTTTGTGACAACATTTGTTGCGTTATAGTTGAATTGAATATTTTTCTATTTTCTGTCTAATCTCTTTTTCTTTAGGTGGTTGCACAGTCATAAGAGTGTTCAGGGCTGCATTTGACTGTATTTTGTACTTGTATAAATGTGCTTGAATCTTGCATCTTGAATAGATTTTACAGTGTTGATGGATTCAGCATCTAGATGAGTGTTGTTTCTTCCAGGTTCATGGCAAAGAGCTCATTTCAAATGGACGGGAAATCCCAGTCACCAAAATCAACAGGTATGGTGTTTTTTGTTGGTAATTCATAAACATAATGATATTTAGTAATAGATGGTTTTGAAAATTGGGCTTGTGTGCATTAAATTTCATGCTTTCTATGAAATGTGCTGTACTGGGCAGGGGTGTGTCAGACAATGTAAATGTTTTTGGTACTGATACCATGTTAAAATAACGATATTTTAATAATTTAAGGGTAAATGTGTAGTTTATCATTAGCAGGAGCTACTACTTCTTTCGCCGGTCATAGTCAATTGTGAAACACGGCTGTGTGAATGTGTAAGCATCACAGTGCGCTGGCACTGACACTCACTCAGTTGACAACAATGGCATTCATCATAAAATAGAATATGATGAGCTTATGATGAGGTGAACTGAAAAGGAGGAGAGGGGAGGGACAGTTGCTGCTAGGGCAACGCAGGCATCTTTTGTGGAGCCTCTGGTGCTGCAGGCGCTGTCCAGGTGCAGAGGGAGAACATTTGGAGCTGTTGGTGATGTAGCACTATTGCTGAGTTTTGGGAAAGTGACTTATGTCTGTCTACTAGGCTTATGGTTATGAAATAACTTTTTTTAATTTTAATATTCCAAACACATTAAGTTTCTGTACAAAGTGTCACCAGTAAAACCTGGATGCTACAGAGAGCATCCAGATTGCTGAACCCTCTGTGGTGACTCGCTGAAGAAGGAAGTGATGGAGAAAAACTTTTCTGCTTTTTTATGGGGGGGAACTGTAGGACCTAGAAATGGCTGTATATCATATGTGGGAGCAAACATAACAACCGGATAAACAGCATCTACACTTGGATGGATGTTTGTTGTAACCCAATTTGAACCGGAATCAATTTGGACACCCCACACACTTGTTTGGACCAGGAAACTGGAATTGAAATGATGAAAATGGCATAAATAGAGCTTGGAGAAGCTAAAAATCACTGCTTGTTTGTGGCTCTAAAGTTATGGCCTGTGTAGCTACTGCGAGCAATCACAACGCTGCATGATGTGGATTTCATCGTATCTGTTGTGGACGTAAAAAGGACATTAAACAGTCAACATTTGCAAGGCTATGGGATCTCATGACAAATTTGTGCTTTTATTCTTTGGTTTCATATATTGTTGTAGTAACTAAGTGCAGAAAATGTGACTTCCTTTCATCGGTAAAGATTCCAGATCGCAACGAAAGATGCCATGGACTGAGGCCCCCCATCATGCAGCCAGGTGCAACCTTTGTGGGCTGTGGTCAAAAAATAAAAGTGTGGGATGAATAGAGCAGTTTTTACATAGGATTTAGACATAAGCAACTGAAATATTACACTTTAGAAGCTAGAAACAAAAAAATGTGTAGCATCGTGTAATCAGCTATTTCAGCTCATTTCTTTGCCATTACACAGCATCTAGGAAACGGGTATAAATATAAAAAAAAAATTAATAAATGTGCCAATATCTTAAATTAACAATAAAATTATAAAAAATGTATAAATTTATAGATAAGTTAATTCTTAAAATGTCAACTGGACCTGCAGGTGTACATGTCAGCAATGCAGGGAGCAACACCTCACTTACATTTTGTATTGCACCTGGATGCAGAGAACTCACCCAGTGGCATAGCAGAGAAAACTTCAGGAGTGCCTAGCATGGGCAAGCATGGGCAGTGATTGCCATTGAGACTGCAGAAGTAGCAGCTTCAGCTACATAAACGACAGAGCAGCAGTGAAGCATGCAACCCCTCCAGCCACAGTGGCAACTGGCTGCACGACAGGTGGCCATCATTGACGGCATCTGTGTATTTTGGATGAAATGACGAAGGGCTCAGCACTGACAGAGGCCCTCAGAAAACACATTCTGAAGTAGAATGTTATAAATTTTATATTCTTTTAAATGGCCCAAACTTTCTAGTGCAGCCCCCGAACAGACCTATTTCTTTATTAAAGAATGGTCCAATATTACATAAGTGAGTGAACCATGTTTCAGTGTCTGGTGTGACAAGTCCAAAAAAAAACATTTCTGGTAACTGTTGCTTAGTCTGGCACATTAGCTTGGAGGATTTCTAACGCATTTTTCTGGGCAGAACATTTTAACTCTTGGATTATAATGGATTTCCTCATGGTTATGGTGGTCAGGATGTTGAACTGGCCATTCCATATCCTTCTTTAACCTTTCTTTGGTAGAATTGATCCAGTTCACTGACAAATTTTGTTGTTACTATTCAGTATTAATTTTTTCCATCAGTGATAGCAGGTTGTGCTGGCCCAGATGCCACAAAACAGTCCCAAACCATGATAGTACCACCACTATGTTTCACAGATGGTATGGCATTCTTACTGGAGTACAGTGCTTTCCTTATGTGCAGAAATCTTCATTTTGGAGAGCAGAGGCCTTCTCCATGAAACCCAGCTGTGCAAACGGTTGTTGTTTAATGTTTGGATCAATAAACTCATTTACAGTATTTCAACTCTTTCAAATTAAAGCAGTTTTGCCCCGTCTGCTTAAAAATCAGAGAACTGAGATCATTTGCAAAAATTAGTCTTAAAGGCATAAAAAAAACATGCTAGAGATAAATAGGGATAAATAGACACTGAGAAGTAATTCAGTAAACAAAGCCACACAGTGGAATTTAAAACACCAAATACCAGAATAAAGTAGAAAAATGCTTTTACACAGAAAAATAAAACCTAATATAATTAGCTAATGTGAAACACGGTAAAACAGAATTTACTTTATATAATGATGGTGATAAAATTCTTATTTTCATATAAAATTTAAATATAAATTCTTACCAATTTTCTCTAAGTGTTTTTCTTGTTATTACGCAGCATCTGTAAACTGGTTTAACTAATTGTAAAAAAATAAATACAGAAATGTATTCCGAAATCAAGATTAAAAGTTAAATTGTAAAAAATCTAAACAACATTTGTCATAAAATGTAAGTGTCCTTTTTTTGCTTCCCAGGGGAGATAACTTATGAACTTAGCAGCCTCAGGCCCAATGAACAGGCCAAAACTGCAGGAACTGCTAACCAAAGGGCATTGCCCACCTGGTCATGGCTGTAAAACAGCAGCTCTGAAATGGTGATGCTTGCAGCCGCGAGCAGAGGCAATGGTGCCTGAAGACACGGCCACAGAAACTGAAAAGGCAGCACCCTCATCTACAAACAGAACAAAGCAGCAGTGGAGCACACTGCCTCTCCAGCCACCGTGGCACCTGGCTGCATGATGGGGGCCCTCTGTCCATGGCATTTTTACTTGTGATCTGGAATCTTTACTGATGAAAGGAAGTCACATTTTCTGCACTTAGTTACTAAAACAATATCTGAAACCAAAGAATAAAAGCACAGAACCGACCAAACCTGAACAAAGCAGATCTTTATTCCCCCAAAGTTCAAGATCAAATGTAATTTTCATTATTTTCTTTAGTAAACACCTTAAAAATGTCACGTTTACCCAGATTTGACCGCCCAAATTCCTCCGGTCCTTCTAAATGATTTCAATGATGGCTTCCATGCTGCTGTATGATGCCAAATCCCAGAATTATCCCCCCGCACCAGTCTCCATAACCGCAGCATAAAGTACTACCAACATTCTGATAAACACACAACTCTTTCAGATCATCCAACCACTCTAACTTCTAAGCACTCGAACCTGTCATCACTCCACTAGAGGGTAGACCTGACAATCTCATCACCTTAGAAGGCCACAATACTACAGCCACAACTGCCAGCATTGTGGTTTCCTACCTAAAGAGCCAGTAGAGTTAGCTCACTCATTCCACAGTTTCACTAAAGTCTACCTCTCTTCTTTGATTACCCATCCAATCACATACTACCCTCAAGCTAGTACAGATGTAAAAATGTTTTTCTGATTTCTAGATGATCACACTGTGAGCCAGAAGTTTTCTCAGTTTATCCAGTTACAGCAGCTACGTTAATTCTGATTTCTTACAAGATTTGTAATCATGCTGCTAATGATGGTGCATTTGGTTATTATGTAGGACTACTGGACAGTAAGGACAGAGCACTGCAGGTTTATACAAAAGCTCTTTATTTTAGGTTTTAAAGCAAAAAATACAAATAATACACATCACACATACACTGTAGCCCTGTAAAATAGAGCATGAGATTTCACGAGATGAAATTCCTTTCCGTCTTTATGGCATATTTCATACATATGTGGGGCAGTAGTTTGGGTCAGTATGTAACAGTGATTCACTCTGAAACCTTACTTTACAAGACAATTTTACAGTTTTACAAGACCATTTCATATTTGTACCAGAAAAAAATGGTTGGCAGTTCTCCTCTTCACTGAACTGGGTCATTAACAGCTGAGTTGAACAAAGTGTGTTTGAGCAGGACAATTACCAAACTGAGACTGTGTGCACAAGGCTCCCCAGCACCGCTCCAGGCTCAGTCAATATAAACAGCAATACAATGATTAAAAAGTCAATAAAAATGTGAAAAAAACTTAACACATTTTTAAAAACCTCATCCTTTACCCAGAAAACTCTGCACACCTAAAACCATGCATACAATACCATCAGGAACAGGCATTAGCAACAAAAACATGAATTAGCAACAAAAAATATGCATTAGCAATAAAAACATGCATTAGCGTTAAGAACATGCAGTAGCGTCAACAATATGACTTGCCATTAAGAACATACAAAAATGACCATAAACATGAAGTATCATAAAGAACATGTATAATCATAAATAACATGCAAAGGATCAAGAACATGCATTACCATCATGAATATACATTTTCATCAAGAACCTGCATTACAATTAACAACATGGACAAATTATCAAGAACCCAAATAAATGTCAAGAACATGCATTAGCATCAAGAATGTACATTATCATCCAGAACAAGCATAACAATTAAAATCATGCTTATCTGTCAAGAATGGACATAATCATCATGAACATGCACAACCAACAAGAATATGCATCAATCAAGAACATGCATTAGCATTAAGCACATGCAAATCCAAAAAGAACATGCATTACTATCAACAACATGCATAATCATCAAGAACATGCATCAACCTTAAGAAAATGCATTAGCATTAAGAACATGCATTACTAACAACATGCATTTTCATCAAGAAAATGCATCAACATCAAGAACATGCATAAGCATCAAGAACATGCATTATCATCAAGAGCATGCATTACCATAAGTAATATGCATTAGCAGCAAGAACATGCACAACAATCAAGAACTTGCATCACTGTCAAGAACATGCATTGGCATCAAGAACATTAGAATCAAGAACATGCTTAACTGTCAAGAACATGCATTACCATTAGGAACATGCATTAGAATCAAAAACATGATTAACAATCAAGAACATGCACAACCGTCAAGAACTTGCATCACTGTCAAGAACTTGCATTTTGATCAAGAATAAGCATTTCCCTAAGAACATTTAGAACCATTAAGAACATGCATAATCATCAAGAACCTGCGTACTATCAAGAACAAGCACAACCATAAATAACATACAGAAAAAGAAACATGCATAGTCATCAACACATAAGTGCAGTGGTGGCCTAGTGGTTAGGACCTAAAGGTCGCAGGTTCGAGTCCTGGCCCGGGCACTACTGAGGTACCCTTGACCACTACGCTGCTCCCCGGCCGTTGTTGATAGCTGTCCGCTGCTCCATGTCTGCACGTGTGATGGGTTAAATGCAGAAGTCACATTTCGTTGTGGTGCTTGAGTGCGTTCATAATGACAAACAGTCACTTTCACTTCATAACCACCAAAAACATACACAACCATGTAGAACATGCATCAATGTCATAATTTGGCATTGGCATTAAGCATTGGCATTAAGAACATGTATCACCATCAAGAACATGCATCACCATTAGGAACACACATCAGAATCAAGAATATGATGAACAATCAGGAACGTGAATCACCATCAAGAACAGGCATTACCATTAAGAACAAGCATTAGCATAAAGAATAGACACAACCATCAAGAACATGCATTACAATCAAGAACATGCATTAGCAACAAAAACATCCATAAAATCAAAAATATGCATTACCATTAAAAACATGCAAAAACTATAAAGATTGTGCACTTTAAACAAGAACATAAGAATGCACTAGCACCAAGAACATGCATTAGTATCAAGAATAAGGATTTACATAAGAACATGCACAACCATCAAGAACATACATTACCATCAAATCACACATAACCAGCGAGAACATGCACAACAAGTATCATCGAGGACATGCACAACCATTAGGAACACACATAACAAGCACCTGAAACAATCAGAAATTCAAGTGGGAGATTCTGAGATAAACTGACACCTGAGTTCCTTAGTTGGTTGAACCTCTAATCCCTCAACATCCCTTAACTTGATATGCAACAATGTAATTCATGATTATATCCGTAGTAAATGGACGAGGATCAAGACCAGAAAAGAACCTCGATTCTGCTTTTGTTTCTGTGACACTTCACTCCTACATCACACGTCACTCTACAAGTCGCTATAGTTTTGTTGCCAAATATTTTCTAGCTAAATCCTTCTTAAAATGTCACCAAATATGGTTTGATCCTCTCTGCTGCTTTCAGCAGTGACAATATTTCCATTTGACGGCCTTACCAGGGGGTTTAGGCTACATCCCAAATGACACGTGTCTTACTTTACACACTACATGCACTAAAGCAAGCTTCATTCAGTTACTCGGAAGCAGCAGATGAACAGAGTACACAGAGAGAGGTGGCCCTCTACCACACTACAAAGTGTGTCCTAAACTGCCCAGTACCACACTACATAGTGTGTAATAATTAGTACACAGCCATTAAAAATGCAGATATTAACATTAGTGAGTAAAGTACAGAAGTGTTATTGAACGATGGAGGATTCAGTAAATGATTTTTGGTTGATATTAAAGCTCTCTGAAGAAGACAGACCACATTCTTTCCTGACTAGAGTCACTTTAGCATTTAGCTAAGATAACAGGCTCCAGGAAAACTTGGAAACGCACCCTAATAGGCTCTAATGAAGGATTTAATGCTCAAATTTTAATAAATACAGTACATATTATATATGTGGAGGTTTCTCAATGTGTTTATGTTTAAAAACGGCCGCACCGACTTGACTAGAAAAAGTTCAGCGAAAAGCCAGTGAAGAAAATAAACAGTAAAAGCCGCTAAAAGTGGTTGAGAAAAGCGCTGTAAACTTACATGTAGCTGTGTGTAGCAGTAGTTTGGATGAAACAGTTGTAAATATCGCAGTTTGTGATGAAGTAGTCTGAGAGCTGCAGGGAGTCGCAGTGGGTTTGCAAAAGCAGATGCTGGAACGCGGAAAACTGTAGCCATGGTGATTTAATGACCAATCATATCACACATAAACAGACGGTATACATGATCATACACAACACATACAATACAGAAACCATATGCAACCGATATTTTATTCACCTTATAATTTAAAATACATGGGCATGTGTTGTTTAATGTTTAAATATTATGAATATATTCCATAAATAATGCAAAATAAATTATCTATCTATCTATCTACCTATCTATCTATCTATCTATCTATCTATCTATCTATCTATCTATCTATCTATCTATCT
>JBBPDA010109450.1:0-10291 GCA_037974385.1 Arnoldichthys spilopterus
TGTTGCATCTTTCCCAAGAAGACTCATGGCTGTATTAGCTCAAAAGGTGCTTCTACTAAATACTGAGCAAAAGGTCTGAAAACTTAGGACCATGTGATATTTCAGTATTTCCTTTTTAATAAATCTGCAACAATTTAAAAAAAATCTTTTTTTTGTCTGTCAATATGGGATGCTGTGTGTACATTAATGAGGGAAAAAAAATCATTTAAATGATTTTAGCAAATGGCTGCAATATGACAGAGTGAAAAGTTGAAGGGGGTCTGAATACTTTCCGTACCCACTGTATGCATGAACTTCAACTGATGGTATCTGAATGGTGGAATATTTTTGAAACCTCCACTAGTTGTTTTGGTCACATTCGTAATTCTAGTTCTAACATTAAGCAGGTTAACTTTAACTACTGTAAAAAAAATATTGGTGCCCCCAACTTATAGTTTTATGTAACTAATTACATCCTTATTTGAGTTCTCAACTTCTGGCTTATTTTTGCTGTACAGATTAATCATTTTGAGTTGGCCGAAAAAGCCAGCCAAACTAATAATTCAGTGTTAGGTCAACTAACAGGTAAAGTAAAAATAACAATATTTTCTGTTAGACATACCAACTTAAAAAAGGTGATGTAATTTGTTACTTAAACCTTTTGAATTAGGCCTACAAACCTTCAAAAGCAACTTCTACATGGCACATAAACATTCACATTTACTGAAAAAGCTACACAATTCTCAAAGTATACATTTATTCCTGATGAAAATGTTATGTAACCACAACAAAACTTGTAGTGTTTGGGACAATCAGGTCAGTCATACATGAAAATGCCCAAGAAATAAAGCACAGTCTAGACTTTTAACAGTCGGTTCTTCAGAGACAGAGTTCGAGCTGAGCACTGCTTTCCAAGAAAAAGAAAAACTTTCTAAATGGTCTCAAATGTATATTTCCATTCTTTGGGGAATTCAATGTTGAGGGCATATATAAGCCCAAAAAGCAGTTGGATAGTCAGTGAGTCCCTCAAAGACAACAGTCTCGTCCAGCACAACTACATTGTTCACTGGCATGGGTGGAACTGTTTCATCTTCAACAGTCTCCAGGATGCCCATTTTCATTTCAGCTGTGGACTCCAGCAAACTAGTTCCTTGGGGCATTAAATAATTAACAGTGAGCTGTCTAACCAGTAGAGGATGAAAATATCAAATAAATGTGAAATAATATAAATACAGGATAATTAATAATTAGTGGAAATAATTCAGACTTCATTTTATTGTCAATGGCCAGGAAGTAAATTTAACAATTTAATTCCACATTAATGTAATACGAGGACACAGTGATTTTAAATCAACTGAACGCTATACCTTGTGCATTGACCACTTTTCTACCCTAAACCATGCTTAATATTTGATACTTGTTGATTATGTTTCAACAAGTCAAATCTTTTAAGACCTTTTGAAGACCATTATGAATAAAATTTAAGACAAATTTTGTGGCCACACTGAAAAATAGTAAAAAGGACATAACAGAAAATCCAAGAGTCTTAGACATAAAATAAAGAAATGTATTTACATTTACCAAACAGTAATAAAGATAAACATAGAAACAGGAAACGTACCCAAACATATAGGCAGCCTCAGTATCAACTGCTTCGGCAATTACCCTATAATGCAATAATTAATAAAAGCATTAAGCTCATGCATTTCACGAATGCTTTCAAATTTGTATAAAATTACTTTTTTTCAATCATTTTTATTTAATAATTAGGCTGATGAGTCTCAACAGTAAATGTGGCTTATGTCTAAAAACCCGCTCACAGCACAGAGGCCTGTACTCGCATCCCCCTGCTCTATTTCTCTATCCCCATCCCGAGAGTTTCCCTATACCACCGGAGCACGTCCCAGTAAGCTCGCCGATAACTGATAGCGAGCTACGCTAGCTAACATTGTGCAGCAGTTACACTTTTCCCATCGCTTCCCGATGAGATTAGCTTTATACCTCTTTTGCAAGACCCTCCTCTCCTGCCCGGTGGATCGCCTTTCCAAACATGGCAGCGTGTGTTCGAGTCTCAGTAGGAAAGGAGTCTGGCTCTTCCCTGCATTGGGGTCTACCCATTCATTTTTTATAAAATGATCAACATGTTCCCTTGTGTTAGTTTAAAAAGCCAGTTTTTCTTACCTCTCGGTTATTTAAAGAGACTGAGGATGACTGGTGTGTTTTAGCAGTAGCCATTATTACCAGGTGTAAGTAGAGGTTAAGCTTTACATGAAACGCAACATGACCTCTATGGCTTTCTATACCTCTACTCCAAGTAAAAAAAACTCAAGAATGAAAAGACAGATGAATTTGCTCACACATATTTGCAGATCTGACATGGTAGCAAAAATCATGTGTAAAACCACAGTCAGTTGAGAGACCAAAGTGAGCTGTAACTGATTTCTTATCTGTATTTTTAGCCCTTGGTGCAAAACAGTTTTCCATCATTAACACATTTTGTATGCACTGACATATTTGACTACACACTCACAGATCTATATACGGTAGAGCGGTCATATCAGATTTTTTTCTACAAGAATGTGGTCAAAAGAATTCACAATAATGATATTATCGCAATATATTTCTATAAGTGTGCCACTGACTACTTCCCACTGTAATGTAACATTTTTGGAGGGCTTTAGATAAATGTGTGATCTTAAACTGAGATAAAATAAAAATTAGTGTCAAACACTTTGCAATCTTAATGGTTATAGTTAGACACTCATTTTCTGTATCGTCGTTGGACTGAAACTATTATTTGTGATCAACAGTTCAGAAAGAGCTGTTTAAAAAACTCCTGCTGATGGTTAAAGGTCAGTGAAAAGGCACACACACAGATTGTGATACAGATGCACAACCAGCTGCATACATTTGCAAACAGTTTTTCTTCAAACCCAAATCAGAAGTTGGAACGGTATTGAAAACGCAAAATAAAAAAAGAAAGTATTTCTAAGTAAAAAGTATTTCATGTTCTAGTCAACTTTTTTTCATTTGTAAATATACATACTTTCCGGTCATTCAGACCTGCAACACATTCCAAAAAAAAGTTGGGACCGGAGCAGTTTAGGGCTAGTAATTAGGTAAATTGGTTAAATAATTATGTAATTTAAAACCGGTGATGTCAACAGGTGATTGTAATTATGATTCAAGATGCATCCTAGGACGCAAGCCTAAGCTGAACAACCGTGATCTCCCATCCCTCAGGCGGCACTGCACCAAGAATTGTCATTCATCTATAAGCGATATCACCACATGAGCTCAGGACTACTTTGGCAAACCTTTGTCAAGTACCACAATAGGTAATTACATCCACAAATGCCAGTTAAACTGCACTCCAAAAGGAAGCCCTATGTTAACAGTCTCCAGAAGCGCTGTCAACTTCTCTGGCCTCAGAGGCATCTGGGATGGACCATCACACAGTGGAAACGTGTACTGTAGTCAGGTGAATCAGTATTTCAGGTATTTTTTGGGAGAAGTGGACGCCATGTGCTCCAGACCAAAGAAGAAAAGGATCACCCAGACTGTTACCAGCAACAAGTCCAAAAGCCAGTGTCTGTCATGGTATGGGGTTGTCTCAGTTCCCTTGGCAAAGGTAACTTGCACTTCTGTGATGGCACCATTAATGCTAAAAGGACAGATTTTGTAGCACAATATGCTGCTTTCAAAAAGGCATCTTTTCCAGGGATGCCCATGCATATTTCAACAAGACAATGCAAAACCACATTCTGCGCATATTACAAAGTCCTGGGTGCGGAGGAAGAGGGTATGGGTACTTGACTGACCTGTCTCCAATAGAGAATGTGTGGCGCATTTTGAAGCGAAAAATGCGACAACGGGGACCCCGTACTGTTGCCCACCTTAAGAATTATTTGCAGGAAGAATGGGACAAAAATACACATGAAACACTTCATCACTTGGTGTCTTCAGTCCCTAAACGTCTTTTAAGTGTTGTGAAAAGTGATAATGCTTCACTGTCCCAACTTTTTTTGGAATGCGTTGCAGGTCTAAATGAAGTTGACCAGACAAAACATGAAATATTTTGTATTTATATTGTCTGCCCTGAAATACAAGTTAAAGTAAATTTAGAAATCACTACTCTTTATTTGCGTTTTCCATACTGTCCCAACTTCTGATTTGGGGTTGTACAGTAGTACCCCCATACATGATACACCACCATGCACTCCATGTTTCTCTAGGCAAAAAGGTATGAATGTGACCATAATCATAATCAAAAATACTTCATTTCCTTATATGAACTGTTTTTTTATATATATATTTGATCCAGCCAGACTGAACAAACAAGGAATGATGTTTTTAGTCAGTGAGGTGAGCACAAACCCATGGGCTTTTCTGATGGAAGTCCAGAAGTCCTCTGCAGCACTCGTCCAATCAGGGCTAGACAGAACCTACTTCTCAGTAAATAGCTTTTAAATAGTAATTAGACTTTTAGAAAAATATTCTACTGTTTGGTGAAACTAAGATTGTACTCTTTGGCTTGAATACTAAGCATTACATCTGGAGGAAACCTGGCACTGCTCATAAAATCATCATGCTATAGTAATGTTTTTCAACAACAGGACTTTAAAGTTGGTCAGGAATGGGGGGGGGGGTGCAGATCATTTAATCTACTGTACAGTAAGGCTGTAGGTCTGAATATTTTCTGAATGCACTGTATACAAAGTAACACATTACAGTAAAAAGATATGGTATATCAAATTGAGTGGATAAGGCAGTAATGGTGCAATATAAACTCTAACTCCTGTTCCTATAGAGAAATACCAGTAGGAGGTTGATGAGGTTTTGCAGGGTAAAACTAGCATTTTTTGATGGCAGACACAACATGCTTTACATGCAGGCTGTGATCCATGTGTGTCAGCGCGTCACTAATTCTGTCCCAGAAATAGAGAACTGATGGGCTGCAGCATACTAAAGGTAAATATTCCATAATATTCCAAACAGTATTCTCATTTACTGGTGTCATTTGTTTTTTTCTTTTCTTGTCTGTGACCCAAGCTAGCTACAGTGTTGAGTTAGGAAGGCCAATAGAAGCTTCCCAATGAGTTTAACCCAGCCAACTACCTGAATGAACAGGGACAGTTTAAGTAGCCCGAGGCCTTCATACCCTTTTCTGCTGGTGGGAAATCATAAGCGTGAAAATTCAGTTATTTGGGATTTTTGCAAAGTTTTTATTAGATTATATTAAATGAATTATTTTATATTCAGGGTTGGTTACAGATTTTATGCAACTGGTATTACTTAATCAGAATACAAATAGTAATAAACCATAATCAGCCCTAAATACTTTTATTACTTTTCTTATATTGTCAAGGATTACTTGATTGCATTTTTGATTACATTGTTAAAATAATGTAGTTTTAAAAAGATGAAAATGTACTTCTGCATAACCCTGTTGATCTTCATTAATGTGAACACAGTGGCTGTAGAGAAGGTGGTAGGGTGATGACAGTAGGGAAACAGGGAGAGGAATGGTAAGAGTAGTCACTTGTTATATATAAAAAAAGTACATCTGCCTGAAGGCATGTAAAGACATTTACACCAGAATTTTTTTGGAATGTTGCCAGTTATAGTTAATGGGGACTTTACTAACATATGCTTTGTAATGATGATTCATGTATAAATACATTTTATTTAAAGTAAATGTTTTCAGGTTTCAAAAGAAAAATAGAAAGTATATGCTGCATCCACTTTTGTAATATATGCAGCAACATATTTATGTATTATGTAATTTTCAAATAATCCAAAAGTAATCAGATTAGAATACATATGACAGAAACTGCATTGCATTTCAATTAGCATTTATTAACTGTCCCCTCACAGCAAGAAGGTCCTGGGTTTAATTCCCAGGTTGGCTTACATGATTTGTAAGCTCTGCCTGTGTTCACACAGATTTCATTAGGGTGCTCAGTTTTCTTCCCACTACTCAAAGGCTTGCAATGGGTTGATTGGATACTCTAAATTATCTGTAGGTGTGTGTGTGTGTGTGTGTGTGTGTGTGTATGAATGAATGTCTGTCTATGTGTTGCCCTGTGATGGGCCTCCTTTCCTGGGTGAACACTGCCTTTGGCCCATAGTCAGCTTGGATTGGCTCCAGCTTCCTCATGACCCAAAATGGAAGAAGCGGTTTAGAAAATGGGTGGATATTATTAGACAGCTAGATTAAGGCTCCCTGGTTCTGATTTAATGGGTCACCTATGATCTACAAGTGCATTTGACAGTGACATATGTTGAATTTTACACATTTAAACTCCATTTTGTATTTTCTCTTAATTTTGAACGGAATCGACAAGGACTAAACCAAAACACGAGACTATATAGGACGCTTAAAGAGGTACACCTGAATACCTGCGGCCTCAGCATGAAGCAGCCCTTTGGGCGTAGCTGCGCTCTGGCGCTGTGTGGGCTGGAGATTCGGCACTCTGGGATGGAGAGTCGACTGTGTGCAGTGGCTTCGAAGCTGCCTCGGGAGATCCTTCTTCTGCTGGCTCACTACGGTGCCTGTCTCTGCACCTCCTCCGTTTTGTCTTCCTCAAAATGCCACCAGCAGCCTCAGGAGGAAGGCTAGGTTCTTCCCCTGAGCTTCTCTCCCGAGCCAGCTCCGAGCCCCTTAGCTCCCCCAAGGATTTCTCCTTGTCCTGCAGGATCATCGCCACCAGTTCAATCAGCCCTTTAAGCTGTTCTTGCTCCTTTTCCACCAATATGCTCAAGAACACCTTTAGGTGCTTGAGGACATCAGACCCTTCAATTAAGTCCCCTCCCTGGTCTTGCCAGTCAGAAAACATAGCAAGGCCCAGCTTGTAAAAAGTCACGTACTTGCTACTTCTTTTTTTGGTTGATTATTCTGTAACATTTAGGGTTTTGCAGGAAGTAAATGCAAGTTCTAAGTTTTTAAACATTTATTTTAAATAAACAAAAACACTAAGACTGAGGTATTGCAAAACAAAGAATACAAAACCAACCATGACCACAACTCAAGACCAGGTAGATACAACAGGGAGTCACAACAGATAACTAACAAGGACTAAACCAAACACAAGAGACTATATAGGACACTTAACGATGTACACCTGAACAGAAAATAAGAAACAGGTGACCAGGGTGGAGACGAGGCAGGGCTAAGGCTAAACAATGAACATGGCATGACGAGATGAGACGTGACAAAAGAAACCTATGCAAACAGGAATTGGAGCTACAAACCTTTTCACTGGACACTTTTTATGTAACACTTACATCAATGATTAAACTGTGCTTATGCACTGACGTCCTACTGCTTTGATATTGGAAAGTTTTGTGTGAGAGAGAGCAGAACAACTACAGACACCATGCTAGGCTCCTTAGTCCTTGTTTGGATCTTCATCTACCTCCTCTTCTTCTTCATCAGGATCCAAAGGCCAAAGAACTTTCCTCCAGGACCCAGGCCTGTACCCATATTTGGGAATCTGTTTCAGTTGGACATCACCAATCCTCTGAAAGACTTTGAAAAGGTACATTTACCTTATCTCTTAATGCTATGCTTGCATACATTAAACACAATATTCATTTACTACTATGTGACAATAGGTGTTTTACCTAGCTTTACTTTACTTAAGTGATCTGTTAGTGTTGTATTGTTTGTGAAAATAATCTTTAATCTATATAGGCATTAGTGACATATTGAATTTTTTTTACATTGGTTATCAGTGATCTACAGAAAATGACAATGGCATGTTGCTTTCATTTTGAAGGGGGGGGGCAACTTTATAGTATGCAACAAAGCCACAGGATAGAACAGGGCTGTGAGCTTAAGACTGAAGGTAAAAAAGGTGTGGAATTAGCCATTGTCACAATAATGGTGAAATAACATAAAAATTAAGAACTCATAAAAATAAGAACAGGAATATAAAATGAACTGATTACAGCAAATAAGGATGTTTAACACTCTCAACGGTGAACTTAGTTGACTAGGTTATACCAATATATAACTACCCAGTAGCTGAATGCTACACACTCACCCCAGAGAGCTAGTTTCACAAGCCTGCTTACTTCTTTGAACTACTGAAGTAAGAGATATTAAGCTTGGTGTATTGTTTGTCTTCAGTTGGCTGAGCGATATGGGAATGTTTACTCTCTGTACATCGGAAGAAGACCAGCAGTAATTCTTACTGGTTTGAAGGCTATAAAGGAAGCTCTTGTGAACAAAGCTGCAGATTTTTCAGGGCGACCTCAAAACATCCTGGTCAGCGATGTAACGAAAGGAAAAGGTCAGTTGTGTTGTTTTAAATTAGGACTATTAGGATTAGTTTTACATAAAAACATTAAGCAACTCACTAATATAGGAGCAAAATATTACAGGAGTCATTTTTGCTGACTATGGTCCTCGATGGAAGGAGCATCGGCGTTTTGCCCTCATGACCCTGAGGAACTTTGGCATGGGGAAGCGATCTATGGAGGACAGGATTCTGGGAGAACTAGAACATCTTGTTGCACGACTGGAAAAAAGTGCTGGTAGTGTTTTTTGCAACATGAAATGTATTACCTTCTTAATCTTATAAGTAAAAGAAAAAAGATTACATAATGTATAAAACTGTTGATTACTGCTAACGAAAGCTAAAACTAATGAAAGATCTCCTAGGTTTTAGCAAGTAAGTGAAAATATGAAAAAGACTAATCTGTGATGAACATTTGTTGTCTATGTGAATATATATTGCAGGAGGCACCATTAATCCTCAGACTTTATTCCATGACACTGCATCAAATATCATTTACCTGGTTTTATTTGGCACTCGCTATGACTATGAAGATGAAATCCATAAAGAATATGTTCAACGCTTCACTGAAAATACAAAGATAGCCAATGGACCCTGGGCAATGGTGAGTCATCATATTATTAAATGAGAGCAGCTATTTGCATTATGACTATGAGAAAAGCAAATGATTAATGTAAAACATTTTGAAAAGGTAGTAGTTAAGTAATTATTGTTTATTTGTCTTTCAGATCTATGATACACTTCCTATGCTGAGATCCCTGCCACTTCCCTTTAAGAAGGCCTATGAAAATTACTACACAGTAGCAAAAATGGTAGAAAATATGCTCAGCAAACACAAAGCATCAAGAGTCTCAGGAGAGCCAAGAGACTTTGTTGATAGTTATCTGGACGAGCTTGATAAGGTTTGTTGGTTTGACTGTGTCTGGTGTGACTTCAGTAAACTTATTGTATCAGAGCATCTCCAACATTGGTGTTTTCTAGTGTGAACACAGACACACCACGTAAACACTAAAGAAAGCAGTCTCATCTGATGCTTTGTCAACAGAGAGGAGATGATGGATCTTCATTTGGTGAAAAACAACTTGTGAGATGCATTTTAGACCTCCATGTTGCTGGATTAGATACCACCTCCAACACCCTCCTAACAGCATTGCTGTACCTCATGACACATCCTGACATTCAAGGTTCTTACTATACTATACCACTGCACTCCACTATGAATCTCGTTTGTTTAATAATCTTTGTTGTTAGATGGTACAATGGTACCATGAATGTGGTTTTATTCTGTGTAGGTTTACTTTATATTTCCCTTATTGACAAGTGCCTCATTAAAGGGAAAAAGCAGAATTCAGTTATCCTATTAGAGTGGCAGCGCAAATATAATTAAAAAAAAAAAGTAAATATGCAAGCAACTTTGTTTCTATAGAGAGATGCCAGCAGGAGATCAACGAGGTTCTGGAGGGTAAAGATCATGCATCTTTTGATGACAGACACAACATGCCATACACGCAGGCTGTAATCCATGAGTGTCAGCGTGTCGCCAATACTGTCCCTCTCAGTGTGTTCCACTGCACCAGCAGAGATACTGAAGTGATGAGCTACAGCATCCCAAAGGTAAATATTTTCATTGCTTTCTAAGTGTTACTCTCACTTACTGGTGTCACTTGTTTATCTTTCTTTCTGTCCTTCTCTCTGTCTCTGTAATCCAGGGCACCCTTATTATACCAAACCTTTCCTCAGTGCTAAGTGAGGAAGGCCAGTGGAAGTTTCCTTATGAGTTCAATCCAGCCAACTTCCTGAATGAACAGGGACAGTTTGAAAAACCTGAAGCCTTCATACCATTTTCTGCTGGTGAGTGATGACAGCAAAAAGGGACTATAAAAAACTATTTGTATTCAAAGCTCCCATTTGATGTTCTGTTTATTCTTTGTTTTGTGTGTGTGTGTGTGTGTGTGTGTGTGTGTGTGTGTGTGTGTGTGTGTGTGTGTATATATATATATATATATATA
>JBBPDA010109451.1:0-10291 GCA_037974385.1 Arnoldichthys spilopterus
GTGTGTGTGTGTGTGTGTGTGTGTGTGTGTGTGTGTGTGTGTGTGTGTGTGTGTGTGTGTGTGTGTGCGTGCGTGCATAAATTGAAAATTCATGAAACGCTCTGGTGCAGGAGAAGTCGAGCATTGCCTCTGAGGAGCTTTATCCCAGTTGTAAAATGAGTTTGTGTGTGTATGTGTTTTGTGTGTGTAATCCCGGGGGATGAGCCTGTCCTTCCGGTGTCATCCATGAAAATGCAGAAGCAGAGGGGGGATTTGAGCTGCAGGGGGAAAAAAAAAAAAAGCAAAGCAGCTGAGAGCAATCGCATCGGTCCATCTGCTAAAGGCACACCAGCGCTGGCCTCTACGTAACCTTAGCACATGTGTGCATGCGCACAGAGAGAACATGGAGGGAATCGGGGGAAAAAATAATGTGGCTGTGTGAATTCTCTGCTACTGACTGTGTCCTAATTGCAAATGCAAGTGGTTTCCAAGCCTGGTCCTGGATCTGCCACCCCAACCCCCCACTTTGCACATGTCATGATCCCAGCACACCTGATTCAACTAATCAGTTTATTAACAAAGGCCTTTCCCGGGTGCTCACGGCTGTGTAAGACTAAAATGTGCGGGGAAGGACGACCTCTGGAACTGGGGTTACCGTGTTTTTAGTGTTCAGCTATTTTAAGTCTCAGTTATTGCCACTGGTAGTCTAAACAGAAGGTAAATCCAATATAATTCATTCATTGTGCAATTGCTTTTTAACAGTATTGCAGATGGACTGTACTACAGAGTGTTTCTCAGCGTTTAGCAAGATTTCAATGATGGTTTTAGGCACAAGAGAGTGGGAACAGAGCTAGAATTGAACCTACTGCCATCGCTGCATATTTTTTCTCTCTTCTTTGGTCTCTATAGGCTTGTGCTTTTTAAGGGCTGGTCTGGAGCAGCAGTTAGCCCGGATGCTACACTGCAGACATTGGCTTGTAATAAAGGAAGGACAGGGCGCATGCTTACTTTCAGTGGTTTTGTGAGTTTGTAATGAGTTGTAGGGGAGCTGAAACGGCAGTAATGTTGAGTCACGCATCCGAGGGGTCTCTAAAGTAGTGACCTGCTTAAGGCACATCTTCAGCGCTCACCAAGTACGCAGACTACTGTAACTGTGCTGTTGAGTCATGCGCAGGGCATTGACCTGAGACATCAGTCAGGTGCCTCTCGTTGGGCA
Source organism: Arnoldichthys spilopterus (assembly GCA_037974385.1). Taxonomy (NCBI): domain Eukaryota; kingdom Metazoa; phylum Chordata; class Actinopteri; order Characiformes; family Lepidarchidae; genus Arnoldichthys; species Arnoldichthys spilopterus. Next base: position 1,196 of record JBBPDA010109451.1, read on the forward strand.
CATGACCACATCCTCCCACTCTTAGGCCTGCAAGGGAGTCTCAGAATGTGCTTGTGGCTGAGTGTATAGACATATGTGTCTTATCAGTGAAGGGGATTTTCACACATGGTTTGAGGTCATGTATTTTATGCTCTTTCTCTCTCTCTCCCTCTCTCTCCCTCTCTCTCTCTCTCTCTCTACTTATTGAATTGAATTGAAACAATACCATAATTAATTTCATAAACATAGTAAATAAATTAAGTCAATTCATCTGTCACAATTTCAAAGAAATGTTTTCTGCACTTCAACCAAAAAAAACATTTAAGGTACTGAAGTGTAGATTGTGTTCTTTTTTTCCCCTTTTTTACATGATTAAATGTCGTCTGCCACCTTGTGGTGTTCCTTTTAATATGCATCCTGCTGTCATCGATCTGTTTGCTTGTACTCCGATACTGTGTAGTCTAGTTATACTCTCGTTTCTTTTTCTCTCTCTCCCACTTTCTGTCCATGTCTCTCTTTCTGCGTCTCATCCTCTGTCTCAGTTCTCAGGTCGAGGGCGATGTTAAAGAGGAGATTCTGCAGCCTCCAGAACCTCGCCCCGTTCCGCCCATCCTCACCCCTTCTCCACCCTCCGCCTTCCCCACCGTCACCAACGTGCGCCAGGACAACGACCGCTACCACCCCAAACCTGTCCTGCATGTGCTGGACTCTGAGCAAGACCCTGACCTCAACAAAAACTACAATAAGCCCTCAGATGTTACAGGCACCTGCCCGGTGGCCGCCCCCTCACCTGCTGCACCCCCTTCTCCTCCAGCAGAGGCCACAGAGAAGCGGCTGGAGCGCAAGCTGAGCATTGAGATCAAGAAGGTACCGTTGCAGGAGGGTCCGCGCAGCTTTGAGGGAAACAGCGTGCTGCAACGCACGCATGCCTTCAAAGCGCGCTCCAACGCCAGCTCGCTGTCAGAGGACTCGGACAACCCCCAGCGGCCCAACCACCTGCCTCTGGCCAAGCAGAAGGGTCAAGCGACCTGGGTGCGGCCCATCCCAGACAAGGTGCCTTCGCCGGCTGAGCACCATACCGCCAGCCCCGCACCCACCTCAGAAGCGCCGCCCCGGAGTGCACTGTGCTTCACCAATCCCCTGCACATGGATCACTCTGACCCAGAGCCTGACGAAGCAGAGGATGTCCGGCCTGCTGTCCACACCGACTGTCGTTCCACGGTTTCCACGGCAACCGGCACTGTTTCTGCAGCACACCATGAGGACCATGTACCCAGGAAGGTCACTCCAGTGTCCATCGCCGGCCTCAGCTCGAAGTTGGATGAGGCGACAAGTATGTTAGACTGCTTTTAGCTACTGTGGCTCGTGCCTAGGCTGGTGTGAGGGTAGAGGAGGCAGATTAGGCAGGTAGCTTAACACTGACAGAGCGTGGTTTATCTGCAGTGTGCGTTTAGGTCCCAGTCATCACACTCACCCACACATTTCACACCAAAAATATTCCCTAAAGATTCCCTGATTTTTTTTCAAATTTGACTCCGTTTTCCACTTACCCTAACGTCGGCCAGGACATGTTTGGTGTCTGATGTTTGTTTTACACTGGAGCTACAGGGCTACTGTCACTTGCAAGCAATGGTCACTTATATCTCACCACTTTTGCCTTATAACCCCAATCTGTGTTACTAAATAATTACAATAGGGGATAAAATAGCCTAGCTACAGCACAGCTAAAACTATCTTTCAGGCTATTTTTCCTGTAGTTTTGTCCACTTTAATAGATAGCAGGTTGCCAATGTCAAAAATAATGCTACCCATTATTATTTTAGGGGTGCAATTTGAATTATGCTAATTGGTGCTCTACAAGCTTATATTACTTGTTACATAAGCCCCGAAATTTGTAACTCCAGTGCAAAACTAAATAATTGCTTATTGGGCCCCAACTATGTCTTGACTGGGTGGTTATATGTTTGAAATCAGAAGGCTGTGCAAATTATTGCATTTTCTTCTGAAAGTGTGTACTAGCATGCAGAATAAAATCTTCCTCATGTTCCCCTATAACTGTAAACAGAACACACTTATAAACTGTAAACTTAACAAGCTGTGTAAATCTGTCTGTCGTTTTTGTCAGCCGCAGGTTGAGAGTGCAGGACTGTACTCTCACCGTGAAGAGTGTCAGTCTTATGAAAGAGCTGATGCCTTTTGTGCACACAGCACACTTGGTTACAGAGACCCAGATTATGGTTATCCAGGACTAAAACACTTTCTGTGGAGTATTTCAGTTAAAGAGCTTAGTTTTTCACAGAGCTTTGTTCAGCTATGTCTGGAAAAATCACGGGGGGAACTCTGAAAACCTTTTACCAGCAGGAAGGGGTTCCACCGAAATAAACCTGTGAAACCCTGGTATAATTAGGGCAGACATCACACTGAAACTTCCACCCTTCCACACTAATAAAGAAGAGTTTGATGTAGTATGGTCACATTCCTACTGAAGCTATACAAAGTAGTTTAGCCTGAACTGCATTGTGAATGAGGTGTAATACAGGTCAGCCAGTGAGAGCATTCATGTACAACTCTTAAAGACACATCCTGTCTAGTTCCAAGGATTAAATAGGGGTTAGAAAATCGTCGCGTAAAAAAAGTGCATTATGATTTCGTGGACCTGGGGAAAAAGTAAAGAATTCTGAAGGATTTGTGCCCTTTAATATTGTGCAATTTTATTGACAAGGTGAACCACGAAATGTAAATGTAAAAGCCATGTTCGGTTTCTGGTGTGGTGATCGTACCATGAAAACTCTGTTACAGTTTTATTTCAGACAGCCATCTGTTCAAGTGTGGAGAGGAACCGAAAGGAGAAGAGTCACACATTAGTTACACAGATAGAAGCCCTGCACACGACAGCCGTGTCCGGGACCTCCCCTGCTTTGTTGGCTGTGATGGGGGAATGTGTTGATGGACTGGAATGCTCTGAATGCGTGTGACATGAAGGGCTGCTTTTGAGAGCTGGGCTGCTGCTGGCTGCTGACCGGGTGCTGCTGCAGGATTGCTTTTTTGGAATGGGTGAATTCGTATGTTCTCGGTTTGAGAACTGCGCTGTTACGGGTGTGCGTGTGCGCTGTGGAATGATAAAAGGCTGTCAGTACTGGTCTGAAGATCAAGGGCATGAATTAAGATTGCCTGTCTAACATGCAAACATGGTTCGTGGTCTCTCTTCACACTTGTTTCACTGCCAACTTCTCACTATTCAAACATACCTGTAACCCTCTATTCTATAACTCTGTGGTACCTGTCCCTCCTGCCTCTCCGTCTTCGAGAAAGGTATTGGGTATGATCCTTTTGCAAGGCATTTTAAAAGAATAGTTCTGTGTAAAAAAAAAAATCTAAATTGCCGTTTTCTCTTAACCCAGGGGTCAAGAAATGTGCTTTTTAGTTTTACACAGGAGCTATGAGGATGAAGCAGCTAAATTATGGAACCTGCTGCCAGTTAGCAGAGTCTGAACAGCGTGTCTTGAGCATTGCCTAGGTCATCACACACTTGTGAGTAGTTAAACGGTCGCAGATATGACCTTGGAGTTTCTGACACTAAATAATATAGTCATCCAGTGGCACAACATGACTACTAGAGCTAGGCCCTTTGTTCCGGGTGTAAATATGAAAACATGTTCATAATAAAGGTATAGGAGTGCCATTACTCTAGTGCCCCTTTCAGATTCTAGTAGCCTTCCAACACCAAGCTTGAGCACATGAACCTTTTGGCCATTCTAGTTTAAACAAGGACGTCTGAAGCTTGAAAAACATTGTGTTAAGTTTGAAGTTTGTAAACGATTTATTAACATATTTTAACGTATTCGTGATTTAGTAAAGATTCCTGGCGTAGAGTTTTTTTTTTCTGCAGTGTGCAAGAGACCTATTGGTTAGACACACCCATATTCAGTCAGTGACACACTTCTAACAGGCCTATAGTGATGGTCAGTTTTCCTTCATGGAACTGGCCTCACCCACTGAAAATCAGAGTGCGATTTTGCTTTTGATTCCTAGAAGGTGAGATATAATTCTGACACAGCAGGACTTCAAACAGGTGCCTTAAGGACTAAAAACAGCGAGACAAAATTCGGATTGAAATCATTGTTCACGTGCGTAAGAATTTCACCCGGTTATTTCCAAAGACGTGATTATAAAATAAAAGTGGCACTGCAGGATTTGTCAAGTGTAAAATGATATAAACATCATTCCATTGAAAAGAAATTGCACTAAATTAGAAACTGACATCATTAGTCATTTCCTGAAGGCCCAGACTGTTCCACACTGCTGTCATCTGTTAAAATGAACAAAAGTATATTGCATAGTTAGAAACCATAGTAACCAGACTTTGATCTATACCTTTATATAGGTTTATAGATAACGGTCATAGACCACATGAAGTCTTTTTGAGATTTTTTAACCGCTCACAAGTGTGTGGTGATTTTAGTATGTGGTCTGTTCATGCAAACAATTCTGAAAAAGTTGGGCCATTATCTAAAATGTAATAAGAAGAATCTGTCGCTTCTTAATTCTCTTGAACTTTCATTTAACTGACAAAAGATGCATAAGGTTTCCAGTGTTTTCACTGACCAGTTTAAAGGCATTTTCTTCATATAAACAAGTTTAGAATTTGATGCTTGCAACACACTCAAAAGTTGGGACCAAGGCATGTTTACCTCTGTGTTCGATTACCTTTTCCTTTAATGACACTTTTTAATCATTTGGAATCTGAGGAGACTAATTGCAAGTTTAATATTCGCCCGTCCTCGCCAGATACAAGGCTTCAGCTACTCAACAGTCTGTGGCTGTCTCTAATTCTCCCCTTCCTGATGTGCTATACACTTTTAAAAGAAGACCGATCAAGCACATGCATACTGTCTACGAAGCCATGGTGTCCTTAGGCAGAATGGGAGTCTTGTTTAAACTCCCTAGAAAAAGACAGCACTGAGATGGCAACATATATCTCTATAAAATCCACAAATTCTCCTCCGTGTTAATGGTACACGCATGCACGTTTGTACACATTCAACAGTGGTCACTCCCTTGCCCTCCATTGGCTGAGATTTCTCCAGATTCCCTGGATGTTTTCACTATATTATGTACTGTAGATGGTAAAAGACCCCCCTCAACTATTAGTTCACCTACTTATTGTGCAATGTCTGGAAATAGTGTAGCTTGAAAATTCTGTGAACTTTCCATTCTATTTTGCCAGGGCAAAATGTTTCTTCAGTATGTTGCAAGCATTAAATTTAAAACTTTTTTGACCTAAATTTAAAAATACAGTCAAGTTGGACAGCCAAAACATTAGAAGTCATTTCTTTGTACTTCCATCTGTCAAATGCAGCTGCAAAAGAATTCACAAATGGATCAGGTTGTTGTTCTTATTGCATTTTACACAATAGCACAACTTTTTGTTCAGAAATGGCTTTTGTTATTGGTAGCGTGTAACTTTCCTGTACCTGTTAGCTTCTTTAACTTTATAGATCTACTTAAAAATGGACAGAAGTCTTGCAAAAATGTCTTGACTGATCTTCTACACCTGGTTTAAGGGGGAAATTTTTTCAATTAGATTTTTTTTTTTGCAAGACTCTCCTGCTAAAACATGCCTAATGCCTTCTCTGCATCTGTAAAACACGCATTTAAGATGAGGGCATGTGTGAATAGCCGTTCATTCTCAGCTAAACCAGAAATCCGATTGATTGCATGTGCTGAAAAACATGCCACATGGGGGCTTTTCTCTGAGAAAGTACTCCTCTGGTGGACAGCAGATGTTCTGGCTCTGTGCTGCAGCTATGGAGTCGTGTGCTGATGACGAGATGAGCAGGGAATGGGCATTTATCTTTGTGTGTCTGGAACTCACTGTCTCTGCCTTTTTACTCAAGCGAGCTTCCTTTTCTCAAATGGCTGCCTGTTCTCCACACATAGCAGTGTGATGGTGTTGAGGCCTCCTGCTTTGTGAAAGAGGGAACAGAATGAATGAAGGGCATTTGAGACACTGCATCCCTGACCCAAAGCTAATGTAGGTGGCTTGGCTTGTTGCGGGCTGGTTCTGGTCAGCGTGTGGGGCTTTGTGCGATTCCGCAGGTTCTAGAAATGTGCGAATTTATGTGAGCTGTAGTGGGTAACCATGCTCTTGTCTGCTCCAGACAGTGATGAGAGTGAAGACTCGCCTCCCCCTCTTCCTGAACGAACCCCCGCGTCCTTCTTTTTGGCCACAGGTGCGTCCTAAATGTCTCAACCTGCCATTCCCTCTCTGACCACACGAGGGCATCAGAAAGCAGCCACAGAGCCGTGACTCGCACATGTTTGTATTCATGTCATGGCTAAAAATGCAGGAGGCGTGGAAAATATTCAGGACATCTTCTATGAATCCAGAGGCTCAGGCTTGAAAAGGAATTTTCCCTTTTGTCATTTTTATTATTATTATTATTATTTATTTACATTTTTTTGCCCAAATAGTTGTCATTATGTGCTAACTCCAGGCATAACAGTGACCTTATCAATTCAGTCTTAGAAGAAAAACAATGATGTGTTATGGAATGAGGATCATCTTCAGTTATTGGTTTCTGATGAGTGGTTTCTTACATATGGGCAGGTATTTCATCTTTGGAACAGATAATTTTCTGGATTTACCCCATTAAGGTTTGTGCATGAGTGAGTGTGTTTTCTTTTGTTGATGGCACGATTTACAGCATTCTGGCATAAATTAGCTCCAGTGACCAGCCTGTTTAAGTATTGATCTCATTAAGGGGTTTACTGCAACACACAGCTCCACTAACTGTCTTTTCGACACTGAAAGATAACCCTCTGTTGTTGTGCATATTGTACACTCTTAATAAAATCCAACTTCATTAACTGAACGACTGAACTGTTGTGTGTAGTCAAGGAGCAAAAAAAAAAAAAGCTTTTGCTGTAGGCAAACAGAGTTGACTGGCTAAAAGTGAGTGAGATATTCATCGTTATGCAGTGATGAGTCTGTGCGGCGTAGTTTTTGAGGGGCACAAAGAAAACGGTCCGTTAAATGCTAAAACTCCTAGCAGATAATAAGCAGAGTAATTACATTGGATTTGCACTACAGTCTGCCTCTACTCACTGTAAACGGTGTCCTCTGTTCTCTCCACCTTCTCCAGATCCAGAAGATGTGCCGGTGGAGCTGGATGAAGGTTCAAAAGTATCAAGAGAAGCCTCTCCCTCTCTTCATGTAAGCAACCAATGTATCACCATTTTCGTGTTTAGCATGAAAAGTCTCATGAAACCCGAGCCCTTATGTTTCTGTGTGTTTTACCTACAGGCAGAGATAAACACACCGTCTCCATTAGGTAGGTAAAATGTTATCAGAATACACACTGGGGATACAGATTATTGCTCCAAACATATAATCAGCAATTTGCCAGTGCATGAATTTTATTACATTTTACCATCTATTGCAATTTAATGCAAAACTAAAAAAAAAAATTAGATAAGTGCTCTCACTCTTTATACCTTGTCTAAGTGCTAAATAACCAGTTGCCTTTTATTTTTGATTGAGCACTTTATTTGATTATTGTTATTAATGCCGGCTCATTAAGGAGCTAATAATGCTATTTATTTTGCAGCTAGGATAGCACTGATAATGTGCAAGCGTGTGCGATATGTACATTTAGTTCTCAGTGAAGCCTTTGCCTCCAAAAAAAAAAAAGAGGCAAAGGCCAACGACCATCAAGAAATTAGCCATTTGAAAGTTTGGTCATAAAGACAAATGGAATCGGCAATAAAAATTCATGCACCCCTAGTACACATACACCACACACTCCGTTAATAACATCTGGGCTCTCAGAGGTAATTTTCAAGATATATGAACATGTTAATTGACTCTCTGAGGGATGAATCTCTCTCTTTCTTGTTCTTTTCTCATCCAATATTAAGAGCTGTATGCAGATTACATGGTTTCTTTAGAACAAGTAACATAAAAGATGAGCTAAAGTGCTAAAAACAAATGCTATTGTGATTTTATAAGAAATCCTTTACAAATCACTTCATGTACTGTACACACATCTTTCCAGATGGAGAGCTGAAGAATGGAAAGAGTTCAGAAACTCTGGAAAGAGCCGCAACTACTATGGCTAAAGCAGACGGAGAGAGGACGGAGAGCAAACCAGCCTCAGAGTTGGGTGAGTGGTCAGGGCCTTAGGCGGAACCAGCAGGGCATTTGGGGTGGGTGGGGGTGGGTGGGGGTGGGGTGGGGGGGGGGTCGCCCTTGAGGAGCCCACGGACCAAAAGTGAACAGATAAATAAAACATTCTTAACAAAAATCTGATGTATGAAAGACAGAATAAGTTTTAGTATTTGGGCAATGGAGGACTAGTGGTTAGGACATGAAGGGCGCAGGTTCAAGTCCCGGCCCGGACACTACTGAGGTACCCTTGAGCAAGGTACAGTCCTGCAATTTCCTCCAGGATCAATACACTTAGTTAAAAATTACAATTATGTGCTGACGTCCAGTTGTGAAAGCAGACACAAGCCATAAGCCTCATGCAAACCTTTAAGACATGGTTCAAGCAAGTCAGCAGTGCTGAACGGCAAAAAGCAACAAAGAGCTCCTTTTAGTTCAGCCTTGCTTTCACGTATTGTTACGTGAATCGTCCACCATTGACTTCACTTTTAAAAGGAAGGTGACGATCACAATTGGGGGGTGGGGGGGTTCGAGAGATGAGAAAATGAGCACCAGTCAAGTGAGGCAGGATGAGGAAACGCACCCTGAAAGCAAATCCAGAGGCAGCAGAGTGGTAGGCAGCAATGAGTGAAATGAAAGATTACAAGTGAATATCTGTTTCACAAATTCTACCGGGGGAAGGGAAGAGTTTTGTTTGCTGCTTTTGCACATTTTATGCGCCCAGAGCGGCATTTCTTTCTGCATATCCTGCTGAGTCAAATGTAGTTTTCAGGGCAGTACACCATGCATTTTAAACCTGTAGAAAGAAAAACAGGCCCCATCAGGTTCTGATAAATGTTTTAAGGGTCTAGTGAATCATGAGACTTAAGGTGTGTGTGTGTGTGTGTGTGTGTGTGTGTGTGGGGGGGGGGGGGGTGGAAAAAAAACTGTCAACAACAGTTTACTTCTGT
>JBBPDA010109452.1:0-10291 GCA_037974385.1 Arnoldichthys spilopterus
TGCAAACTCCGCACAGAAAGGCACCTGTGGCCAACCCGGGGATCAAACCCAGGACCTTCTCACTGTGAGGCAACAGTACTAACCACTGCACCACCAGTGGTTGGACTGTGGACGTTAAACTTGTTTGCTGCATTTGAAGCCTCAGCATTTTCCTAACACTATGCTTTATTAATTTCCTCCCATATTTGTACAGATCGTCACAGCTTTACGTGATGGGGTAAATTATATGAACGTGATGAGAATGTGATGAGAATGTGAAATAAAAAACAATGTTCAACAAAATTCAACTCTTTTTTACAGTACAGATGCTTTTTGCGCTCTTCATCCTTAAACTTCTGCTTAGAGTCACAGTTTTAAAGTGATTCAAGTGTCACCCACATAACCTATATGTTTACGTGCAAGCGTTTCTATTTCCTCAGATGAGTAACAAGCGCTCCAACAGTTTCCGGCGTGCAATCTTGCAAGGAAGCCGGCAGCTGAAGAGTTCCAGCCTGAGGGAGGAGGTCGGCCTGGGCCTGTCCCAGCGACTTGTACGTCATGTGGCTTATGAGACGCTGCCCAGGGAGGTGGACCGCAAGTGGTACTTTGACAGCTACACCTACTGCCCACCACCGTGGCTGATCCTGGCAATCACCATTGCAGAGGTAAGAGTCTGTGATACAGCAAAATGTGTAATATATTGATACTTGAAGAGTTAGATGGACAAGCAGAGACACAGACAGGCAGAGAGACAGACAGACAGAGAGAGAGAGACATATATCTAAAGAGACAGACCAAGAGAGAGAGACAGGAAGGCAGATGGATAGACAGATAGCCAAACAAACAGACAGGTGAAGATAGACATAGAGACTGATAGAGGGAGAGGTAAACTGACAGACATAGGGACAAACTGATTGAAAGGCAATGAGAAAGACAGGAAAAGGTACAGACAGACTGTGATACAGGCCTTCATTTCTTTATTTTCTTGGTTTGCTTTTGTCTGTGTTTATATAGCCATGTGACATTGTCTGTTTACCTAACCATGTGCTCTTCGGGTTTTGCCCCGCCTTAGCCCTGCCCCTTGATAGTCACAGCTGTGTGTAGTTCATGTCTCCGCCCATTCTCAGGTGTTTCATATTTGGTCTGGTATTTAAGCTCTTGCTTATTGCATTTGGTCTGATGGTGGTCTGGTCTCTGTTATCACCACTCGTGTTGTGTATATGCTATGCCTAGGTCATGTAAGTTCTCTCTAGTGTGATGTTGTTTTAATTTGCTCTCAGAGTTCATAAATAAATCTGTTTAACTGCAAACACTTGCATCTACTTCCTCCAGAACCCAAACCTGACAAAGACAGAGAGTGATAAATAGATAATAATTACTATAAATAATATAAAATAGAACCTGAAGTTTAATGTGTAGAATACAGTTTAATACAACACACTGTGCTGTTTTATTACATTCCTACTGCATGTTTCAGATTAGAATTCTATATATGAACCGTGCAATTGAACTCAGTACTGGTTTGGCCTGAATGGCTCCAGCTAACAGCTGTGCTGTGTTTGCTCCCACAGATGGTGGTGTTTGTGTATTATGGACTGCAACTGGACCGCTGGGTGCTGCAGGTTTCCTCTCCGTCCTTCCTGAAGAGTCCTCTGCCGTATCACCCGCAGCGCAGAGCTCAGGCCTGGCGCTACCTCAGCTATATCTTCATGCATGCCGGGTGAGTGCTAGTACGCTAGTCCAAACTAGCCTATGCTATGCTATGCCAGAGGAGGATGAGGTCATGGTATAATATCTGAATGGGACAACTTAGTGTTGTGGTTTTATTAATAATGTGGTGTTTTTTTCAGTAAAAAGATCAGTCGACTTGTTGGTAAAGGTGTAACCAAGATAAATTCCCCTTGTTCCACAGATACCTGCATGCATAAAAACTGACCTGAAAAATACTGTTTTTTGTGTTTAAGCCAAAAAGTAAAATTTCTTTGTTTGGCTGATATTACCACGTGTTTCAAATATGTTTTTGAAAAGCCAGCTTTGCTTTCAAGTTAAGTGTATGCATATGAGATCACAGTGGGTGGAATCCGTGCAGTTACACCCACTGAGTGGCAATGAGTAACTGAGTTAGTGTTCAGCAAACCAAAAACACACAGAAACCACCTAAAATAGGAAAGAGCTGCTGTGTGATTATCTGTACAAACAAAGTCAACAAGAAATGGCAATGATCTTTTTACAGACTGCCCAACACTAAAGAAAACGTTCAGAGCAGCAGATTTTCTTTGTGTTGGCTCAAACCACTGACAGGGAAATGAAGGATGTGCCATAGATAGAGTGCAGACAAACATAAATCAAGTGCACATAAAACAACAATAAGTAGAGATAAACAACAAACACGCAAAAAAATAAATAAATGTGAAGGCCTATGGACAAACTAAGAAGAAATACTGCACATTTTTTTTTACAGTGGTTGCATTAGTGCACAGTGTAACTAGAAATGTAAACTTGGCATAGGGGAATAGCGATAGTTATAGAAAGTTATGAGAAACACTGAAAAACTGCACAAAACTAGCAGCATTTCAGAAGATATGAGTTCTAATATATGTGTTTAGACAGTTGGTGTGTGTTGAGGAGTTCAACAGTCTTGATATGCCAGGATGATGTGCATAGTTAGATGGAACTGAACATTATGATGGCCTGTGGGAAGAAGCCCTTACTGAGTTTGGCAGCCTTGCACTGCATACAGCAGTAGTGATTGCCAGAGGGCAGAAGGTTGAACAGTCCATGGATTGGGTTTGTGAGGTTCCTGACTATCTTGGTAGCTCTGCTAAGGTTATGTGATGGGTGTAGATCTTGTGTGAATGGGAGGGAAATTCTAATGAAAAAACCTGGTACTTCTCACTGACTCCACAGTGTGCCATGGATTTTAAGTGTAGTATGTGTTTTGTCCTGAAGTTAAAAGTGATCTTTTTCCTCTGACATTCAGCAACAGGTTGTTGTCACACCATACAATGAGTTGGTTTACATCCACTCTGTATCCAGAGTCATCCTCATTGCTGATGAATATATGGCATAGCTCTGTTGTGCCATCTGCAAATTTGACAATGTGGTTCAAGTTGTGTTTGGCATAACAGTTTGAGTCATCAGGGTGAACAGCAGGGGGTTCAGGACACAGCCCTGAGGGACTCCAGTGTTCATGGTGCTGTTCTGAGAGGTGTTTTCTCTTGCTGTCTGGGGTTGGTCTGTGGGAAAGTCCAATATCCAGTTGCATAGTGAGGTGTTGATCTCTAGTGGGCCAAGTTTTTTTTACCAGGTGCTGGGGGATGACAGTATTGAAGCTGAAGTCAGTGAAGAGCATCCACACGTAACTGATTAGGAAAAGGATCAGGAGAAGAGCAAATGTTTAAACGGAAGGTCCATAATTGTAAGTTTCAGGACTTCAGTTTTAAAATGTATAAATATTTTTTGGTGAAATGGTTGTTGAGCAATAGGACAAAAAGTGCTTTGTTCCTCTCTAACTTCAGGGGGTGCTGTCACATAGGGACATGTCCACCTAAGGACAGAGTTTCATGTGGACTTGTGAAGTTGGAATATGTGAGATCATCAACACAAATCAGAACAAAAAATAAAAAAATAAGAACAAAAGAAAAAGATGGCAACAAAAAAATGCAAGGCAAAAATGTACAATTTTAGTATGGAACGCTAGTGCATGAGCAAAAAAAAGCAGTAGTATGAAATTTGTCAGCCCTTGTTTTAAGGAAAACATCCTAACATGGCTAAAGCTGAGCACAAGCCAGGAATGCATGATAGCCTGAAGCTAGCATGATCTCATTTGGATAATGCTTCCTGGCTCCACTTGCTCTCACTAGCATCATACTTATTCTTTAAACACCTGCTAGGAAGCCCAAGATCACAACCACCAACTAATAGCAATATTTCTGCATACCTAGTGAGCTCAGCGCTAGCCTTAGGGCAACAGCAGTGCTGAGTCAGCATTTGCTGATGAGCTCATTAGTTAGCTTTTGCAGCCATTAGCAAACTCGTAAAACTAGCATGAGCTACTGCTAGTTTTCCTTAATCCAAGTGCCACACTACAAGGATTGTGGTGAACCACATCGTAATCTTTGCCTGGATTTCACTGTCGTCAGATGGTGTATCTGTGTGAGTGTGTGCTCAGATTATTTGGGAGTTTGTGGTTTTGGCACAGAATGCGAGCTCTGCAGGGATATAGCCGGGATTAGCTTTATCTGGTTCAATCTGCTGTGGCCGCTAAGTATTTGCGTCCACCCCTCAGTCTTGTTCACAGCAGTTTCACTGCACTAAAACAGAATTTGGCCACTTTTGCGTAGCAAATACTTGGGCCTGATTTTTCCTTATCTTCTTAAATTTGTTCTTATAATGACAAATCCCATTGTCCTCGTACTTACTTAGCATGTGCTTTCTAATTAGCACCAGCCTAGGGTGCAGAAACAGGCCTCAACTGGGGCTATATTGTGATCAATCGTTCATTATTGGATAGCATGATTCCCAGCTAAAATTACTGATATAATGTAAAACATTTAAAATATTTTAAAATATTATATTCGATAAAAATAGCATTATAATTTAAATCCTGTAATATTATACAACTGTAAAATAGAATCCAGTTATGCTATAAAAATCAAATAAACCCTTGTCTTAAATGTTTCCAGTCTGTGAGGTTTTGGTCTTGTCTAGTCTGGGTCTGTTTTGTTTTCCTTGGCCATGTGCCCTTGTCCACATGTCTGGTGTTTTGTTTATGTCCTAGCCCCGCCTATGTCTCCACCCCTTGCACCTGATCCTTGTTTCTTGTCTCCTCCTTATTCAGGTGTTCCTCGTCTTGTCTCCCTATTTAGGCTCTTGTGTTTGCGTTAGCCCTTGTCAGTTCTCTGTTATGTTATTCAGTGATCCTGTCGTCTGTGTTCTCCTAGTACCCTATAAACCAGCTTTAAAAACCATTACTCTTGCACTTACATCCAACAACCCATATCATGACACATTCACTGATCTAATAAGTTGGAAATTTTTACTCAAATATGTCGCCACTCAAGTGTGCTCTTAGGTATGTTCTGATTATCTTGTTACCTAAGAAGAAATTACACATAAGACAACATAAAGCTTTGTGAGGATTTGTTATTATTATTATTATTATTATTATTAAATACACAAATCAGCTATAACATTAAAACCACCTTCCTAATATTGAGTAGGTCCCCCTCATGCTACTGATTCAGAGTGTGGTGCTCTGTGTGTTCTGACTTTCTATTAGAGTCAGCATTAACATTTTGTGCAACAGGTGCTCCTCTTTGGAGTATTAGGCATTGACATTTTTCGGAGAGCTGTTTCTTTAAGCATGGCAGGTTTCTGGAGGGTTCTGTGAGGGGCGGCTGTGTTGACTGCAGGAGAGATGACCGTGGGTGACCAGACCGCCACTGTGATCCAGGGGGGCTTTAGCGTGTTCCTGTATTAATGTTCCCCAGTGTGTAATCCCCTCTAAAGCCCACTGAGCCTGCTTCATTCATGCACAAACAGGATGCCAACACTAGAACATGCAGAGATAGGGCGAGATAACACACACACACCCTTGCTTGCGCTAAACAAAGGTCACTAGCTCGGCCTCCTCATCAGTGCTTGTGACTGAAGGCTCGTCATTGCCGTCTCCATGGCAACACCAGGCACACATTGTGGTATTTGCCATATTATAAGCATGGAATGGGACCTAGTAAGCCTGCATTGGAGCAGGTGCAGCGTTTTCCTGAGTTTACCTTTTCTGGGTGGACTGTTCGGCTCGTTAAACTGCTGTTACTTTTATCATGATGTACATTGGACCACTGGACCAATGGTACCCAAATGCATAGTGCTTCATAGCAAAACAGGAAAGTTTCTGAGATTTCACTGTGTGTTAATATTTTGTTTCGCTGTTTCTATTTCACATATTATTTTTCTGTTCCTCTTCTCTTATAACCCTGCATTCTTTGCACTGTGACCTCTGTGACCTTTCCCCCATAAGTCTTCTCACACGTTACTCTGACTTGTAATCACTCTAGACGCTTTTGCACCAAACAGTTCTAAGATACTTTTTGAGAGGAACGACCCACTGGGAAGCTCCTCTGAGATTTATTCACATTAAGGGGTGTTTTTTCTGTTTGCCTCATCAGTCACTGTACACTTTCATCTCATGATTTACATATTCCAACAATCAGGTCTTGCGTTTTGAACACACAAACCTTCCTCCAGCCACTCCAGCAAGAACTAAAAGTTCCTCCCTTCAGAAAGCTCCTATAGATAGAGAACCTTTTGTGTTCCAAAACATTTAAGAAGACCTGTGTTGGCCTTTATAAACTTTAAGGTCCACTCAGTTAACTGCCTTATTACTGACTCTAAAAAAACTTGGAATTCAACCAATTCATCAACTGGCGTGCCGGAACAGGATTGGTAAGTAGTTGGAGATGTTTCGGTAGCACTGGCCCACAGACCATTTAAATACTCTCAGCTGAGGAATGAATGTGGGCAGTGGTGGCCTAGTGGTTAGGACGCTGCCTTTGGGACCTAAAGGTTGCAGGTTCGAGTCCCAGCCCAGGCACTACTGAGGTACCCTTGAGCAAGGTACTGTCCCACTACACTGCTCCCCGGGTGCTGTTGGTAGCTGCCTGCTGCTGCAGGTGTGATGGGTTAAATGCAGAGGTCACATTTTGTTGTAGTGCTTGAGTGTGTTCACAATGACAAATAGTCACTTCACTTCATGCAGAGTGACATACATGGGTGCTTTTTGTGGTCTATAAAGAAAACCTGCCCCTCACACCTTTCAATCTAAACTTTAGCTAAGAGCTTCTAGTCAACCAAGAACATTTTTAAACAAAAAAACATTTTGTTTTTTTTAAGATTTTGTTAGTTGTGATAAAGATTGTTAGTTATGTTAGTTTGAGACATGTGATTCTTGTCCTAAGTTCTCTTTGAAGAGGTGGGCCTTCAGTTATTGTTTGAAGATAGTGAGGGACCCTGCAGTTCAAATGGTCAGGGCAAGTTCATGTCACCACATCAAGTCTTGATGTCTGTTTTTGATTTTTAAGAAAGGGGTGGGGTTCAATCAGGCTGAGCATGACGCTGTTAGAGGGTGAGCTGTGACCCATGGTTTGATGATTGCAGACAGGTAAAAGGACGCTGAACCCTCTTTGCTTTGTAGGTGAGAATTAAGGATTTAAACCATTTCTCCTTCACATGTTAAAATACTTTTCAGAGTTAAGAGCTTTGCTCCATGTCAGAGTTCATGACGGAAAGAATTACACATGGCTCTTCTTTGGAGGTCTGTTACAAAAAGGCAGAAGCTATGTGTTCATCTTCTTTTTACTTCTGCTTGGATTTCAGTGGTCACTCTGGGCTGAAGAGGCCGCTCTGAAGGGCAGACAGACGGATAGGAGATAAAGGGTGCTTGGTGCACAGATCTCTCCCCCCTTTCAGTCTGCTGCCCATACTGAGTCTGTGATGTGTCCAATTAAAGCCCCTCTGCTTGGCCTGCTCTACATCCCCACCCACACTGCACTGTTGCACAAGGAACACCAGGCATTCAAGTGATCAATCAGTAAATAGCATCTTGTAACCAATGATTTAATACCATTCTTCAAAGTGTTTTCCCACTAGTCTCTGATTGGCTGGTTGGATAGGATAAATCAAGTATCTCTGAAGCAGTTAGCTCAATTCCACATGAAGACAAGCTAAATCTTGCATGGTCTGATTATGATAATCCATTTTTGTATTTGCTTTTTTAATTGTTGCATTTTAAAACAGGTTTTCACACTAGCTGGGTTTGGTAGGGTCTAGGCTCACTTAGCTAGCGTGTTCATATTTGAGTGCATACTGGTGCACAGCCTAAGAAAAACACAAATGTCATGCGTTGGCCTCTGATCTCCAACCCTGAACCATGCATTATCCCTGACTGACCTGGCAATGGCTCAAACGATGTGCCATCTTTGCTGAAAAAGCTACTCTCAAGCATTCCAAGCATAACACTGCTGGTCAAAAAAGGTCATTTCTTTCTAAATGGGAACAAATAGCCCAATAAAAAGTACAATATGCATGAAAATGTAACAAAAACAGGCAAATATGTGCAATACATTTCTCAAAATGTCCTCCAAAGATGCAAAAATGGACTGCAATTTAAATGATGACCCCACCCCCCATCATAGCAAGCTATATCCGGCTCTGCACATCATCAGTGTATTAAGACCTGCTGACAAAGGTGGTGTGAACACGCTGAAGCGGTCATCGTTCCCAACGCTCTTCAGAACAAATCGATGCCCATATACAAGGCTAATGTAGCTAACAAGTAATGGAAACGTACACCTTACCTACTGCATGCCTTCAGTAACCTCTACTAGACTTACTGACACTCTATATGAAGTTCTAGGGAATTTTTGAGAGGAACTACCCACTCCCCTGAGAATGAAAGACCTTCAGGGGTGTTTTTTCTCATTCTAGTAGGAACACTGAAGTGACATAACTCAGCTGATGGTTGGGATAGAAAGTGCATAGGAGAAGATGGAGGAGATAGCAGATGATAAGAAACACACATGTGTGTAGAGGGCTGCAGGTTCACACCCTCACCCAGAAACAATGGCATACTGTTGGGCAAGGTACCATCCCAATACACTGTTCCCTGGGTGCTGTTGATAGTTGCCCACTGTTCCATGTGTGTATGGGTTGAATGCAGAGGTCACATTTCATTGTGATTCACGTTGTGTGATGGGGTGTGTTCACAATGACAGACAGACACTTTTGCTTAATTGGTGCTCAGAAAGATTCCATTTCATAGCTACATTAGCCCTGTAGCTCCAAACTCCATCTTACAGATGAAAAAAACATTTTCCAGAGGCCTCTAAAGGCTAAAGGGCTTCTGAAAGCTCTTCTCCTTAAGGGTTGAGCAGTTTTATTAGCGGGGCAGTTACACAGCTCTCTGAGTCGAAAAAGGTCGGAGTGCGGGAATGTCTTTGCATAATATCTGACATTTGCATAGAACTACCTGCGCGGAACCGCATTTGTCATCTCAACAGTTTAACAGACTGAAAAGGTTCTGTTTGTTTGTTTGTTTTTCCGGCTTTATTCTGACCCAAGGTTATAAACTCATACAGGCAAACAGCCGCAAGCCGGACGGGCTCCAGCGTGAGCTGGTGATCCAGTGCAATTCACCAAGACAGAAAACAGAAAGTGCACATATTTTGAGGAGGAGGGTGGTGGTGGTGGGGGGGGGGGTGAACATACAAGATATTTCCTTGGTGCTGGGGTAAGAAAATCAATAGGTACACTGCAGCTCCAAGCCAGTCTAATTGCTTCTCAAGTGTGCAGCATTGTCCTGTTGGATAAAACCAGTGGAGCGGGAGCGTCCTCTAATGGCCATGTTTATAACAGCAGCTTTACATGGTGATTACTGCTAGAACTGCAGTTTCATGTAACAAAAATGAACAAATAATAAAAGAAAACAGAAGCGAATGTGTCTGAATGCATGTCAGGTGTATATAACAGTCAGGGAGCAGAGAAGGTTAATGACCCCAAAATGTTTGCGTTTAAAACAGACACTGCTGTTCACGTTTGCTTTGCCGCAGGAGCATC
Organism: Arnoldichthys spilopterus; assembly: GCA_037974385.1. Taxonomy (NCBI): domain Eukaryota; kingdom Metazoa; phylum Chordata; class Actinopteri; order Characiformes; family Lepidarchidae; genus Arnoldichthys; species Arnoldichthys spilopterus. The sequence goes on from JBBPDA010109452.1 coordinate 9,595, forward strand.
TAGAACATCCTGAGCTTAGTACTGGATTTAGAGTAAAGCCTGTCAGACATTCTGAATGGGGGAAGGGGATATTCATGCTATTCATGCCATTAACTTGCAGAATACACTGCATAAGCTGGTATCAAGCATGAGCACGGCAGATTATTATTGATAGTAGATATAATAATAATAATGTCTGCTATTCCTCCAGATGCACCCTACTCCCACCATTCAAAGACTTGAAATAGGTTGGTTGGATGCTCTAAATTGCCCATAGGTGTGAGTGCATGTGAATGGTTGTCTGTCTGTGTTGCTCTTCCCCCGGGTCCCAAAATGGAAGAAGAGTTTTCTTTTTCTACCAGTATTTTTAAAAATTAATAATAATAATAATAATAATAATAATAATAAATTACAATAAACTACTTCTAATTATAATAAAATCCATAATTATATAATGTATTATTATAAGCTGGCACGGTGGTGCAGTGGTTAGCGCTGTCGCCTCACAGCGAGAAGGTCCTGGGTTCGATCTTCGGGTCGGCCATGGGGGGCTTTCTGTGCTGCGTTTGCAAGCTCTCACCGTGTGAGACTGGATGCTCTAAAAAAATTGTGTATGTGTGTGTGTGTGTGTGTGTGTGTGTGTGTGTGTATGAATGGTTGTCTGTCTGTGTGTTGCCCTGTGATGGGTTGAGCCTCCTGTCCTGGGTGAACCCCGCCT
>JBBPDA010109453.1:0-10290 GCA_037974385.1 Arnoldichthys spilopterus
AATAAAAGCTAACAACTATGAAAAATGTGCTCAGCTTAAACAGTTGCAAATGGTTCAAATAACTGTGATCAGGTGATTATATAATACATGCAAAAGGATGGGAAATTAATATTGTTCTCTAAGCAACACAACTAACACAATTTTTCCATAAAAAGTAGCATGTACAATGTGCTACTTTGTATAACGTCACCCACAACACAGACTATGAGAGAAAAATTATTTATTCAAAATGACAACATGATTTTGACATCCCTGGCAATAGTCACAACATCTACGGTTCAACTCCGACACAAGTAACGAGCAGCACTGCTAAAAAGCTTCTCATTTAACCAGCAGACAAAGTGAAATTTAGCAAGGGTCCACTGGTCCACTCTATACATGTTAATGTAAAGACCCTGAAAGCAAGCACACAAACCACACAATACACACACATACAGCACACAAACATTCTAGAGTCAATGTTAAGCAGCCTCACCTTCAAGCTCATGGTGTATGATGTCGCTCAGGTTGGGCTCGTCACCCCACCAGAAGATCCAAAGTTCTTTGGCGTCGGGCTTGACACGGCGGCGCCACACGCACAGCAAATTGGCTTGTACGCAGCGCGTGAAGCTGCGCAACACCGGGTCGTCCTGCGCAGGGGCAGAAATAACCGGCCCGTATTCGCCACTGCCACGGAAGTTGTAGCACCGCCATTTAATGCCGGTCAACTCCGCCTGCAAAAGAGAGAAAAAGAGAAGTAGTGAGAACCTCCCATAAAGATGAGCCTCCATATCCTACACCTCTCCTCTGTAGTAATATTTGATTTTCAAAAAGCAACCTCTTAGAATTAAAAAGAGTGCCTATAAGACTTATACATGTAAATACAATCTGCACTTATTGACAGGCCTATGTGTCATTAAGAAAGTCAGTGCAGGCAAAACAACTATGAAGAATGCAAGAGAATGGAAAAGCCAAAACTGCAGATAGGGAGATATTTGTTTTATTTGTTTATTGCTTTACTTGTTGTGACATCACAAAATTGATTTTCCATATATGGCCTGCATGAACATGGGAGTGAATGTTTTTTTGAAACATTGTTCATTTAATTTAGTTACACATTACTCTCTTTTATTTAAAAATAGCAATCATTTTCATTGTATGGGCCCTTTAAAGTAATAGTTATGGAAATTATCAGTGCCCATCAAATGTCTGGGGAAGCTTTCCAAAATATCTCATACCCTTTAAACTTCAAGGATGAGTGTATTCGAGTTACACTTTCAGCCAATCAGTACTGAAGCACAGCTCTGCAAATTATGTAGTTGAGGTGTTGAAGGTGTACCTTGTGGTCTCTGTGCTTTATGGCACAAACCCCTTCTCTGCATCCTGATGCAAATACATGCACCTTCACCAAAGTATATGTCAGCTTTATCTTAAGATGAAATCTGCAAATTAACCAATACCCGCATACTTTATTTTTCTAAAAAGAAAAGCATATATCCTTCATTTCTGATCAGATCAACTGCCACGTTACACACTTTTAGTAAACAACAGTAACCTATCACTAGTGGAACTCACCATGTTCAATATCAAAGCTGTGCTGATCAAATTAATCATAAGCTGTGATGAGTTTCGCTGGGAAAGACACTGAGCCTTCATCAGTCAATAAAACAGACTGTCATCTCGTTCCCTTCACAGTCACTTCTGATAGGCTTGTGTTTACATCTCACACTTTCAGCGCTACTTAACAACCTCTATTAATGCAATTTGCAAAAGCAGATAAAAGGCAGTGGCACAACGCGATTCCTTCCACAAAGGTTCTCCAGATAATTTAAGATTATGTATGAAACGCTGTGTTTTGTGACCCTCATACTCTGTTTATAAAAGCTTTCATTGTGGCTGATGAATCATAAGTACTGTTATATTCATGTCACAGCTGAGTTAGTCGTTGCCTGAAAATTACCGCCGCTGTGTAAAAAAAAAATTAAAAAGGACTGGACTGATAGAATGACACACGGGTTGGAAACGACAGTTGCTTGCAGCCACGGAAAGAAAAAGAAATGAAGAATGAAAGACAAAAGAGGGAAAAGCGAGAAGGGGAGGCTGATAAAGAGACAGGAGGAATGAGAGTGTGAAAGGGCACCACAGAAAAGCTACGCTGGAAAAGATAAGAAAGCCTGTAACAGACAAGCTGAAAGAATGAGAGAGAGAGAGAGAGAGCGAGAGCGAGAGAGAGCGAGAAAGAGAGAGAGAGAGAGAGAGAGGGAGAGATACGGATGATGATGCAGAGAGAGATGTATCCATGGCTAGAGAGAGAAAAAGCCTGTCACTGGCACAGCGCCAACTGTTTGACATCTTTTCCGTCCAGCTTGATTGAAAGGCGTCCGGCGGCTGGCCGAGTGAGGAGGCAGCCGGCTGCTGTCAAACACAAGCTCCTGCCCTGGCTATTGATGAGCAGTCAAAAGGGCAGCACCAGGTGGCTCGCCCTGCTGTGCACCAAGGACGTCTGGATAGAGATATCAGTCCATGCAAGCGGAGTAAAGGCAAGAGGGGAATACACTTTTAAAACTGGAGGTGCCAAATCCCACAGAAGAACCACTTTTGGTCTCTGGAATTCAATGGAGTTGCCACAGAGGCCTCTGTTCCGATTCCTTAAAGGATTGAAATCATTCAACCACTTAATTGCTAGGTTCTTTAGAGAGCCTATGGCATCGTTCCAAAAAACAATTCTCAGCACCTTCATTATTGAGAGAGCGTGGTTGGGGGGTCGCTGGTTCGGGCCAGATTCTGGGGAGAAAGTGAATGGTGGGAGCATGGCTTTGATTTGGAGAGACAGAGGGAACCCGCAGAGCCATAATGAGAGCTTGAAATATCTGTCTGAACCTGACAGGAACTGTAATACATAAATATTACACAGCATTTCACAAAAATGGTCATGCTCAGTTCAGGTCCCAATTTTGCATTTGCAAAACATATAAATGTATCTTGGTGACTTCCAAACCTTTGGAATTTGCAGGAGTGGCTTTAGCAGTCTTTGATTTTGGCTACCTAGAGGACCTTTCAATATATGTTTCTTGAAAGGACTTAATTGAACCCACTCGATCACTCAATTAAAAGGTTCTTTCCAGAGTCATTATTGGTTCTTCTATATCATTGTTCCAAAGAACGCTTCTTGGCACCTTACTTCTTGAGTGTAGGTGCCTCAAAAGTGGCTGTGTTGGGGTGGCTTCCAACGGAGAAGACGTGGCTTTGATTCAGACATAAAGGGCATGCCTATAGTGGGAGCCTTCAGCCCACACTAGAGCTTGAAATATCTGCAGAACTGTACACGTTGGGGTTTGCCCAGGTCCAGACATCATTTATTAAATAAAATCAGGCTTGAGTCAGGTTTCAGTTTTACACTGATGGACAAGCATGGGCACACAAAAATATTGATAAACATCAAAATTTACAGGATCTGACTTGCATAGGTCTTCACATAGCAAAGGCAGTGTAAAAACACACCAACAAACCAGAATAAAAAGGTCATGTATCAGGAGGCTCGTCACTGTGAATATACAGCACTTTGGCACTCTCTAACTGAGCGCCTTAGTGCTCCATTGACTGAACAGCTGAGTGTAGCAGGTAAGCAAACACAAAAGTCCTCATTCATAAAATTCCAACAAAGGCTGTGGAACGGACTTGGGGTCAGACAGAGTGCATCTTCAATTTGGAGAGACAGAGACTGAACCTACAAGCATGCACTCTAATAGGTGCTAAAAAGGCTCCTTTGGACTCCACAATTGGATCAGCTTGTTTGGTTTGGTTTCAATGGGTGATTGTTCCAAAAAACAAACCTCTCAACTGAACAGTTATTTTTTTAGGGAATCAAAGTGTTTTTCTTTGGCATTCCTCCAAAAAAACATTTTGGGCAGCTTTATTTTGGTGCATACTGAGTGAATTTAATACACGTTGCATTTTGAAACCTGATAACAATAAGCACTGAGATTTGGACATACTTTGCCAATTGTCCTCCATTTTGCATTATTGTTCTCACTTTTTTTCCAATCTAGTCATGTCTAATTCCACCTTATTGCAAGGACTCCCCCAAATCAAATCATACCACCAACACTGACTGCGAAAGGCTAATGTGCTTTTTTGCTGCTAGCATATCATTAAACAACAAGTTTGAAGGAGAATGCTGACAATTCTGTTATGTCAGCCAACAGACACTCTCACTGATCTAGCGTCATAGTGAGGAGGGAAAAAAGGAAGGATTATCCAACCCACTCAGAAAGCAAGACCAACTGTGCTCTTATAAATCCTGGGCAGCACCGGGGATCGAATTCTCAGTTTCCAAATGGTAGTATCCCAGCTTAGACATTTACACCACACAAGCAATGACTGATGAATACACCTGTCACAGTGGAACTGAAACTTAAATTTGGATAAATTATAATTATGCTACTTTTGTAAGTATCCTAACAGATACACATTTTGTTAAGTCAAATAAAAGTTCAAGCCAGCCTCCAATTAGTCTGACCAAATATACGTCATCCCTATGGACTGATATGGGCAGATTCAGTCTACTCATATGCTACTTTTGCCCACTCTTCTGGTCGGTTTGTACAGGAAATAACACATTTTTGTTTTCCAATGTCTCAACAATTAAGAGGGCCAATCTCTGTGCACCACATAACCTGTAGGATGTTTTCTGGGGGAAATTCAGGACCTATGTGATAACTGATAAAAGTAGTAGTAACTTTTTTTTTTACACAGCAATGGCATAGTTAGACACAAACACACCCATATTTTGACACAAACAACATTAGACAAAAGTTTTTGTTTTAAGCAAACCAAAAAGTAGAATTATAGACATTTACCAGACATATTTGAAAACGCCAGCTTACATACAGCATCACAACGTAATGACTAATCCTGGGCAATGGTGGCCTAGTGGTCAAGGACTTGCCCAGGTAGTACCACGAGGTACCCTTGAGCAAGTTAGTGTCCCGCTACACTGCTCCCTTGGCACTACTGCTAGCTACCCACTGCTCCATGTGTGGATTGGTTAAATGCAAAGCTCACGTCCCATTGTGGTACACTTTGTTTGATAGGGACGTGTTCACAATGACGAATAGTAAGTTTCACTTTCTAAGGGACCAAAAGAAGGGGTCTAAAATAACTAAGAAAATAAATGATGCATTTACTTACACTGAAAGTTACAAACGGTATCAGCACAGCTTTAATGTTCCTTAAAATTTTCCTTTCCGTACTTTTTTTGGAAATATGTTGGAAAGTTTTGCACCAAACAGCATGTTCAAAATATGAATATACTGTTATTTTGCAGACCTCCATTGCAAGCTGAACATGATGTGAGGAGCTTTGAGTGCAAGAGCCCAGCACAAGCTAAAATAGGGCAACGAATTAAAGGTTGTAATCATTAGCATTAACACAAACCAAAACACCAGAATTCAGAGCAATTTGCCTTATTCCTCAGCACAAATGCAGCACACCAGGAAAAGAGAGGGCAGAAGAAAAAAAAAAACATAGCAACTTGGCTGGCAAGACACCAAACAGACAAAAAAGGTGTCAGGTGCAAACGCCCAGCCTGCCACTTCATGGATTAAGCTGGGCTTTAATGTCCTTTGTAATCACTATGAGAGTGGATGAAAGACAAGTTACTCAAAGTGAAAAGAAAAGAAGACAGCAGAGGGAATTCAAGGAAGACCATGGTATTACACACTCTTTAGGACAGTGTGTATTTCTCTGCAGGGTATGCCCCCTGTCTGAGGAGCCCAACTTGGCACCAGGTCCTGGCATCATGCACTGCTGGCTAGCTTTATACAACAACAATAAAGCAAACGCTGCTGCTTGGATCACTACCTGGCCAAGCATGCATTACAGACAGTGTTGTAAAATGTATTTGTTTGTTTGTGTGTGTGTGGAAGTGGGTGTGCGTTTATGTGCTGCAGGGAGAAAGTGGGCACTGTGTTGAAAGTGAGAGGGCTTCCATATCAAGGTCTTGAACTCTGCCAACATGTAAGAAAAAGCTCCAGGCCGGGGACATAACGTCTTCCAGCTGCTTGGTTTCACTGAGGAGACTGTGCATGTGTGTGTGTGTGTGTGTGTGTGTGTGTGTGTGTGTGTGTGTGTGTGTGTGAGATTGCATGCTAGAATGAGTGTAAATGAGAGGCAGTGAGAGAGAGAGACACAGAGAGAAAGAAAGACTCACAGCTAAAGCTGGGCAGGATGACAATATTTATCATGATCAATTATGTCACAATATGTCAATACTTAACATATCAGATGTCACAAAACTAAATTTTGTAACCCTGAAAATGTCCTTAAAGTGCTGTTAATTTTTGCCATCTCTCAAATACCTGTGCGAAATTACACATGGACGCACGCATACACTCGTGCACACTCACATGCAGTACTCTTCAAAAGTTTTACCTGAGACAATTATACTGAAAACTTAAGTATGTAGTATGCACTTGCGGAGAAGCTAAAACAAAAATAAATACAAACAACAAGAAGCCTCAATTTGGGGAAAAGAGAATATTTGGTCAAGAATGAGAGAGAGAGAGAGAATGAGATAGAGAGAGGGACAGAGTTGCAGCAAAGGATCTCCAAATAAGCTACTTTTTTCAGAAGACAAAACACAGAAGGTCCTTAACTCAGCCTATTTTAAATATATAATTTTCTTCTGTTTCTCATGACATGAAATTTTGACAGTGTAAGCAAGCATCCAGCATTTTAAAACTATGCCAAAAAAAGTGATACACACCCACACATATATGTGTATGTGTGTGTGTGCATGTGTGTATTTACACATGAATATACTTTTCTCTCACTCACTTTCTCCCTTCTACAGTCACAGAGTGTGTGTGTGTGTGTGTAAATTATTTAGGCTATTGTTTATTTTTATACAATTCATTTATTTGTCTTATAACATAGAAGAGAAATTCTAAATTTTACTCCGAATTCTCAAATGAAGCATCTGACGGGCTGTAAATAAAGGCTGTTCACTTGAATGTTTTGAGTATATGGTTGATTAAAATGCCTTTTCTATATTATAAGGCAAATTAATCAACTGTTTAAAAATAAACAATAGCCAAAAAAAATTTTTTTACTTTTCTTCAGAAAGCAATCTGCTAGCTATTTGTGACAATAATAATTTCCATCATTAAAAGCTCTTTAAGAAATGACTTAGCGTTGGCCCCATCATCAGATCTCAAGTTTAAATCCTGTTGGTGCCACAATCATCCATGGCCAGGAGCCCAAATGGGCCTTGCTGGGTAGGTGGGATGGTCCTCCCTCTCCCCAAATTACTTGATTATATAATGATAGCCAACGCGGGTGACTGTCAGCTGACAGCTGACAGTCACCATTCTCCTACATGTGCTCCCAGTGTTGATGGTATTGTGTGATAGGAAGTGTCCTACCTAGAGGGTGGAACTGACCAAGTTGGACAAAAAAAATCATGAAAACTCACAAAAAAAAAAAGTTAATAAGTTTACAAATAGTTAATAAAGTTAAATAAAAAAATCCAAAAGTTTCATGTTGGGTCTTTAGAAACGATGCTATAGAAGCATTGCAGAATCTCTTCTGGCTGCCTAACTTTTCAGTGCATGATTTCAGTGAATCTATGTGTGGGAACATTTTTACAGCTTATAAAACCTGCATATAATGTAAAGTTTTTATGATGAAATAAAGCAAGAACGCAACATGAAGGGCCTGCAGTCTCTGAGACACACCTCATGAGACAATTTCCTGAATTTGTCTGAATACAATGCATATTACCAGCAAGCCATACTGCAATAAAAGTCCCAAAACGTAAAAGTTAGAAAGCTGGTAAATATTGAGAATCATAGAGAACATTCCTTATCTTTATGCTAAGAACTTATAGGCTAATGTTATGTACAGAAAAAAATCTTGCTCACTGTATTAAGTGAATGACATTGACTTTAATTGTTAACTGTAAGACGTATCATTCATGTATCAAGTAAAAAACAGTTCAGATTTTTAAATTTTTAAAACTCTTAACAAATAAAAATGTTAAACTTTCAATTATTATTCCATCTATATGGAAGTTATTTAACATCATAGTGTATTTTCCAGCCAACTCAACTGAGTCGATGTTATGCTGGAGTGGAACAGGTCACTGGTATTATTGTATGTATTCATACAAGTCAGTGAGCTACACAAAGCCGTTACCCAAGTTTGGTTGTTGAAAAGTGGCATATTTTATGATAAAAGAGAACATATAATGACCCCTTTAAATGGCAGCCATTACATTTTAGTATAGAATAGAGGATCTGTTCTAAAAATTTTAATGCAATATTTGTCCTAAATTATATATCAAATGCAAACTAATGCATATTTGCTTGGTCCCCGCAGGAGGCTCTCCCTCAGGTCAAACCAACAACTGATGGACTTGTCAGTTGCCCTTTCTGCCTTAGGACAGCAGAGTACCCTGCTGTAGCTGCAACCTACAAAGTCACAAAAGGTCGATGGTACAGTATGAAAGTAAGGTGTGTTAAAAGTGCACAGACTGCAAACCTCTACAGCAAAGACTGCTACCCGTACAACCATGAATGTACAGTGCTGTAGAAAAATACTCGGTTCCCTTGAAAGCCATCACCAATTTTGAGATTACAAATATATATTTCCTCAGTCAGTTTTTTAAAAAATTTTTTTTAATATTTTTTTTTATATTTATGTTCTTGCACTGTCTGTAATGCTGTGGTTGCAGGCTATGACATTTCCAGGTGCATGTTTAAAAGAGATTCACTAATAATATGATGTGTCAGATGGCAATTGGGAGGAAGGAGCTTTTTGAGAAACACCTCGGAAAATGTTCATCATCAAAGCATCTACACGAAAGTGAAAGTGACTATTTGTCATTGTGAACACACTCAAGCACCACAATGAAATGTGACCTCTGCATTCAACAGCACCCAGGGAGCAGCTTAGCGGGACTGTACCTTGCTAAAGGGTACCTTAGGGGTGCCCGGCCCGGGACTTGAACCTGCGACCTTCAGGTCCCAAAGGCAATGTCATAACCACTAGGCTGCCACTGCCTTCATGTATTGACTTATTGTGTTCCAGTCATTTTAAGGGTTTTGCTCATCGCATACATGTGCAAAAGTGAAATAACATGGAAGTTGGACAGACAGCATCAGGTTCAGGAGTTCACCAAGAGGAACGGGTTAGTTGGGTACGAGTGTCAGCATTTAAGGTTCTTCCCAACTGATGACCTTTGTAAAAGGGTCCTACTGGCAAGAGAAATATGGGTGACCAACAGTACAATAGATGCCTGCCTAAAACAACAACAGGAGAACGAGGCAGAGAAGACACCATTGATGGTGATTGTACCTCTGGGGAAAGACCAGCATGAAGACAGAAGGACTGTAAAAAGTTTCACACCACCAGTTTTCCACATTACCCGGAAGAAGGAGGCCGTCAACTCAGTGAGTTAGACATTGTTTCAGTTCTCTTTTATTCCTTCTGTGTAACACTGTTGTTGATTCAATGATTTACTGTATTTTGTCATTCGGTTGAACCGGTCTGATCTTTTACCAATTCCAAGAGATGACCACATTTACACCTTTGTGTGCATTCTGTGGGTACTCTGAAAGTACTGACCCCTAGCCCCTGTTCTGGTGCTTGAGTCCCTTGTCTGATGTAGCACGACAAGACATTTATACATCTGAATTGCTCCTCTGTCCCCCTTAAATGATGCATAATTTTTTTAGTTTTATGTCACTGGTCAGTATTTTTCTGGGGGGGGGGGTTTTCTTCAAATTTGATGTATAGCAAGTTATGTTTATAACTGGTGGGCACTTTAGAAATATTCTCATAAATTGGACTGTATTTAAAAACTCTTGTAGTCCAAACATTTTTGTCCTATGGCTTCTTCAGTACAAGTGTGTTTTTGTGTATGTGTCATATGCAAAATAAAAAAGTTGTCAACATCATATAGCAATCCAGTATTACTGCAAATTTGCAAATAAGAAACACGCTTCCAGTTTAAACTGGTATATTGACAACACATGCATTTTCAATGCTTACATGACCCATGACATTTTATTCAGGTGGCACTGACATTTCCGAACAAAATTCTGTTATGTTAAACATAGTGGGCAGTGGTGGCCTAGTGGTTAGGACACTGCCTTGGAGACCTGAAGGTCTCAGGTTCGAGTCCTGGCCCGGGCACTACTGAGGTACCCTTGAGCAAGGTACTGTCTCACTACACTGCTCCCCGGGCGCTGTTGATGGCTGCCTGCTGCTCCACGTGTGCACGTGTGATGGGTTAAATGCAGAGGTTGC
>JBBPDA010109454.1:0-10289 GCA_037974385.1 Arnoldichthys spilopterus
ACACACACACACACACACACACACACACACACACACACACACACACACACACACACACAGAGAGAGAGAGAGAGAGAAAAGTACCATTCTGAGTGAGTTTGGTGGAGCATAGGAAGGAGGTGATCCAGAATGACTCCTTGGTGCCTTTCACAGCTTGGTTGTTGCCTGATAGGCTGGCTTTGGAGAATGGCAGTTTGAGGTAGCGGGCACAGTCCTGAAGGTTCACATTCTCCTCACACTGGAAAACATACAACAGAGACATGAGCTTTTCAGTGCAGCACCACTTTAAAGACCACTTTTCTTAGGTTTTCATTTGTTTTCATCTGAACATTATAGCAGTTTAAGCACTGTTCTACTGTTTCGCTGTGTCTCTGGTTTCCTTCTCTCAACTCAGATCAACTGCTAATTTCTTTTCTGAAACCAAACAAAGTAACACTGTACCATGTAGGCACCATGTCATTAAATACAAGCCGTTAGCAAAGCAAAGACGCAAAATGTGGTCAGCAGTTTTGTAACCTCCACTTAATATGCTAACAACTCACTTTATTTCAGCTTATTTGTTTTGAGAAAATTGCACTACACTGCAGCACATAATAAAGTGCTTTCTGTGCTGGAAGTGGGCAGTTTTCTCTAAGCAAGAAGCATGATATGGAATTTGTTCTCTCAAGAAACCAAGGCCTGTGATATCAGATGTAAACTTCAGCTGATAAAGTTTTTCATGGATATGTTTATTAGTCCAGAAGTAGACTGGAGTGCGAAATGGCCATGCATAACATGAGAAAAAAAATGATATGAAGTAACCTGCACTCACCTACATTCCATCACGCAGAAAAACCTTTGTCTAAATACATCAGGGGTGCCATCCAAAATTTTGAATAGGCTAGCTTAGAGTAGTTAGCCAGGTTTATGTTGTGTGATTAGCCAGGTTAGATCTTAATATATTACTGGGTAGCTTTGTTTTGCTCCGTTCATTACTTTGGTGCCATCCATACTCTCTCCAACAGGTATGATCAGCTTTGTTGTCTATAGTATTGCCTGACCTGCCTGTATTGTCTACTGCAAAAACCAAACAACTCTCCATTTTTAAACCTTTATCTTCATTTACTCCCCCTTATTGGTTTGTTTGTTACCGCATCTGTTTATTGCCCTAGACTAATGTGAACGTGAACATGAAAGTGTCCATTTGTCAACATACTCAAGCACCACAACAAAATGTGAGCTCTGGATTCAACCCATCACACGGAGAAGCAGGCAGCTAAAAGAGGAGCAGTGTAGTGGGACAGTACCTTGCTCAGGGGTACCTCAGTAGTGCCCGGGTCAGGTCTTGCAATGCTCAGGTCCTAAGAGCAATGTCCTAACCACCTAGGCCACCACTGCCCATAATGTCTCCATAACAAGGGTGTAGCAAACTAATCTGCTGTCACCAACCTGTTTTACTTTTATATTTTGTGGAGGAGAGAAGAGCCATGAAGAGGTCAGCAGGACTGTTTTTATATACAACATAATATAAGCTTACAAGAGTACATTTTGCATGTGTACAAAAGGCAACTGAGCATTTATCAGTGATTTTTTAAAAAAATATAAAATATAAAAATATATTAAATGCCATGTTTCTGTTTTTCATTTGCTGTTCACTTGATTAGCTGTCTAAGCAGTTTCACTGGTCTGTAGCTTATTAGGATGTTGAGGATAAATAATGTAAAACAGGAATTACATTACAAAAGGAACATTCTAATACACATTACAATAAATTACACTTCACTTAATTTTTACTATACTCGAGAACTATAGACTTATTCTATATAGCAGAAAAAAAACAATATTTGGACACATTTTACAAGTTTCTAGGGGTTTTAAAAGATTAAAGGTCAAAGAGCAAAGGTTAATTTTGGACTTATAGATAATTTACATAATTTTACAGAAGTAATTGTCCTGGTTTAAACTATGTGTATATGTCAAATAGTGTCAAAAATGAAATAATAAGAAATAAACATCTTTAATAACTGAGGACCCAAAGTGTGAACTGCATGGCTCTAAACCTGGCTATACCCCTTGGACACTTCTCAAGTAAAGTTATTAATTTTTTTGTTTATTTTATTTATTTGTTGTTACAACTGCAGGTTAAAAAAAATGCAATGTATTTTGCCCACTTATGGTTATGCTCCTGAAGGTGTTTTAAAACATCAATTTTACTCCTGCAAACCAACAAAACTAAATAATATAGTGAAATTAATGCAGGTCAGTCTTTAACATTGCTTTATTATTATTCACAATATTAATTGTTAAATAGACGATGAAAATACTGAGAGAAAGTACCTTATGAACTATGAGCTCATGGGTGCCATCAGGCAGAGTCCGTCCATCTTCTTGCATCAGAGGAACAAACGAGAAACCAAACAGCTTCTTCTCTCCTTTGTCTTTTGCTAGAGAATACACACACACACACACACGCGTCACATCATATTGCATCACATCAATAGCTTTGACATCAAACTCCTCCTGCACTGCATATTTAATATCACATGCAAGTCTTTTATCAGAAACTTCATTAAATATTGCTTTTGCTGTTTAAAGATGTGTAAACACTGCTGTGCTAGTCAAGGCTCCTACAGTAGTTTACTACAATCTCTGAATGAAGAAGAAAAGTGACAGAGGTGGAAATTTTGGATCAGAAAATTACACTGAGACAGTAATTTAAGCAGTAATGCTGCACCAAAAATAACCTTACAGTCTAACACAGGGATAGGTGACATACCAAAAAAAATCCAAATCATTTTCATAATGTGCGTCATGGTTTGTTATTTTCTAACAAGGCCCATAAAACAGCAGGACCACAATTTAAATATAATCTCAAACAATAAGACACTGACTAATCTTATTCTCAGGCAAAAAGAAGCTTGATGAATGTTCACAGGCTTTTCCCTCAATTTCCCCATTACTACTTGCTCATATTAAGTGCCTATTAGCAAAATACACTAACCAGAGATATTTGCTGTGGTTCTTGCACTGTCATTCATGTGAAGTGAATTGATGTAATGTAACTTCTGCATGCTTCCCTGCAAGCCTTACAGCTACAGAAAACAACACCATAATTTGCTATAAAGACATGGCCAAGTTGAAAAAGAAAGGCTTTCTGAAAACTTAGGCTGTGATGTAGACTGAGACACACTGCCTGTTAAAAATGTGGGGATTTTCTTTGGAAATTTTCACACGGATGTTTAATTTCAGATGCACCAATTTAAAAAGATATGAAAAAGTACCTGCAAATGGTTTTGGTTACACATAACAAAGTTGACACATTTACTACATGTTTATCATTCTTGAAATTGGGTGGTTCTGCGTAAAATAATGATCATTGTATTTTACTTAATAATGGCATGCCTACTGCAATGATCTAAGAATGTTTTAACGAATTGTAATAATATTAAATAATATCCTTTTTTGGCAAAAACAAAAATGTTTACATTTCTCTACTGTGTGAACAGTTTTCCAAGTTACATTTGTGCTTCACTAAACTGTGATAAAATGTAAGATTTCAAGATGAACTGAATACTTTCGTAAAGAATCACTGTTTACACCATAGTTAAAAAAAAAAAAAAAAAAAGTGTCAGGCTATCTTACTGGAGCAGTGGCGGAACTCAAAGCGGACATGTGAGCCCCGAAACATGTCCACTGGGATGGGCAGCTTGATCTGTTCGGCCCAGCGTGGGCTATTGTTATGGTACAGCACAAATGAGTGATACTCATCTGCACCCAGCTCTCCTGAACCCGCTGTAACATAGCCCTGTACATTAACACACACACCCACACAGAGGGAGAGGGAGGGAGAGAGAGAGAGAGAGAGAGAGAGAGGGAGAGGGAGAGGGAGAGAGAGAGAGAAATCAGCGCTTGTGTTCAAGTTGTCCGCACAAGCAGGAAAACCACAAGTCAAGAACTGCATGTAGATTTACAAGCATGAGGCTGAACAAAATAACTGTCACACACTTGTTCAGATTAACTGCAATGGCAACGCTAATAAGATTTTAGTGCATCACAGAAACTGTAATGGCTCCAATTACAATCACATAAACTCTTTATACTTGTTCATTCTACACCTATAAAATACAAAGTAGTCATTTTTGGGTGCCCTCACATTAACTGTGGTAGTTCAGGCCACTGCTAACCAAAAGCATGCAGTTACTCCTGTTAAGACTCATTTCATTACACAGTTTAAATATCAACTGATCAGCAGTGTTAATGGTATTGTCAGTGTTAATCCCAGTCAGCCTAATGAGAAACCATACTGCAACAGTTTTTTGTCAAACATTTAGTTTATTTACAATCATAATTTTTATGAGTGTGAAAAGTCACACTGCTACACTTACAGTATATCCTGTAATGTAACAGAGCCAATGTTAATGCTATTAGAGGGAAATTCCTTTTTGTTTTCAGCCTGCCTTGAACAACATAGTCCACTTTAAAAGTAGCTGTGTAGATGTCTTTAGATTAAATGAGATTGCTGCCAATGCTCAGTTGCTATAAAGAGCATTTATGGGTGAAACATAGTTACATCAGTTTTTAGTGGTTTAATCCAAACCTGATCAAGTTAATTACCCTGAGAGTCTGTCCATCTGCATCCAGTGCATAAACAGTGATCTCCACATTTCTGGCTACAGTCTTCCCACCTTTTTCAAACTCTCCTTTCTCCAGGGTGATGTACAGATCGTTCCTCATCTCCCCTACAAAACACCAGACATATCACAGATGGTAAAGTATAAAAATGTAGGTGAAAGTATGTTAAAAAAAAAGACAACGAAAACACTTTACATCTTTACTGACATATAATAACACCAAAGAAGAAATTAAAAACTTTAACTCTTAATGTATGGTATTTAACAAATTTTATATATTTGTTTTTTTTATTAAACTATTTCTTACATAAGTAGCCAAATTAGTGGCTGATTAGCTTTCTTGTTTCCAAGCTATTTCTTCACTATAGCTAGCACTATATTGTACTTAATTGCAAATGTGCATACACAGTAATGTCAACACAGGGTTACCAACTCTCACGCATCTAGAATTCAAAATAGTTTCTATGATCCCAAAAGAAATGTAGTCTCAAATAATTGTGATCAAGCAACTACGTAATCATTTTGACATGTCTAAGAAAGCAAAAGAGGTCTGCCTGGGACACAGTACTAACACTAACACACGCACACCCACATATACCAATATGACCTATAAGAGATTCAGCAAGTGCATTAAACAGGTGTATCCTATGCTCACTGCAGAGGATGGTAACACACACAGGCGCACACACAGTCTGACAGACAGGAAGAGGGCCTCTGTTTTCACACCTTCACTGTTCTCATAGCCATTCCACACCTTAGCACAAAGCAAATAGCTGAGCAAATGCATTTTCTGAACTTGATTTAACGGAAATCTGGCATGCTGAAAAACTTTCAGCTACTGCTAGTGCTACTGCCAAGTCCCCTGATACGAACCTACTGTTATTCAAAAGCAGCACACTAACAGAGAAATTTCTTCTGAACCTGAATGCATTTATGATTTCTGCATAAACCTATCCCAATGACCTGACCTCCTCCAGAGACACACTTGTAATGACAGTACTGTTAATTCATTAATGTCTAATTACATCACCTTACTATGAGAGCACATTATTATTAAAAACAAAGCCTATTTTGTAGTTAATTAAGTAATTAATTCTGATATTTTTACCAGTAAACTACAGACAAAATTAAAGGTAAAGCCTAAATGAATGGGTGGAACCAGTTGACCTTAAATTTGGATCAAAATGGCAAAAGGGAAATATCTAAGTGACTTTGAAAGAGGGTTCATTATAAAAGAGACGGATAGTAAAAGCCCCTGTCACAAAGACTGTTAAACTAGCTAGTTATATTTTACATTTATATTTACAGCATTTGGCAGATGTTCTTATCCAGAGTGATATACACAGGTAGTTTGTAGCCTGTTAGGCACAATAGACACAGTGAGTAACAGATCAGAAGAAGCAAATTGACAAATAATGTGATGTAATTCATCACAATAACAATAAATGTCATCATAACATCCAGCCCTAATCCAATCCCAACTGAATGCAACAAACAGTAGGTTCCCCTTTCTGGTCCCATTGAAGAGAAGGGGCTCGTCTTAGCTGCTGCTCTGTAAAGGCAGTAATTACAGGCTGGGTGGTTGCATTTCATACAGCCTGGATTAAAGAGGCAGTGGAATGGTAGAGGCCCTATTGCACAGGGCAGTGTGGCTTATATAAAAAGCTTTTGAAGAAGCAGACCAGTGAGGCAACAGATCATCTGCACAGGACATGGCAGAAAACACTTCAGTTGTCCTCTAGCCAAAACAAATCAGGAAGCGAGAGTTTGTGCATGTGTGTGTTCTCAGTTTGATATCTCTTACTGACCAAGGTTGGACTTCAAAGTCTGAGCTGCTCAGATTTACTGCCATACCAGCCGTTGCTGGGGGAAAAAGCTAAATCTTTATAGTAAATTCTCTGGACATGTTTCTATGACAAGGGGCAGACTTTACTTAATGAGAGGGAATAGAAACAGTACATAAGGAGGAGTCCTCTGACAAACACCCCCTAAAAAGACTCACTAAAATAGCAGCCTCAGGAAACACATCTTTTCAGTGAAGATTTGTTCTTATTGAGAAAGCCTGAGGCAGTTAATATTAAACAAATGCAAAACAGCCACTACTGACATATATAATACTGCATATCAGTTATTTCACAAAGGCTCAGTACTTAATGTGTGCATACTGTTTAGCTTTATATTCAACATACTATGAGAATTGTGTGTTAAAGTTAAATATGTGTTCTTTTCATAACTTTATTCAGTCATGTTAATATGATGCAATTAAGTTTTGGCAAGCTTGTCTCAACATCAGCAATACGACAGTATCTCAGTACACAAGCAATTGTCCTATAAATTGTCGTCAGTTAGTTACCCATGAAAAATGTGTTATTTTTCCCCCAGTTCTTACCAAAAGATGTGAACTGAAATACAGTAATTATGTTAATGCACCATACATTAACAACCTTTTTTTTTTTTATTTCATTTCAACAACATTTAAACATTTACACAAGTATCAAGTGTAAGGAGTCTTAAGGGCCATACTTACAAAAAAGTAAAACATAGTGTGCATTATATTCAAAGATGGGCATGTACCAAAACAGAACACTTTAGCCTTTCTCACCTGGCATGATGACATCAGAGAAGCCCAGTTTCCTGGTGATGGACACTCCTCGTGTGAAAATGGCCATGTACTCCCTCCGCAACTGCTCAATATCCCCATGAAGTAACTGGAGAGCCACTGCAAGGCCTGAAGTGACAAGGAACATAGTATCTATCCTGTACACTCAAACAAACAAGTCCATACTATCTAAAAGGGCCTATTTGCTATATTTCGTTCATGTTGTTTTTATAAAATATCATGTGCTCATAGTAGTGACATCACAAGCATGATGAATTCAAAACATTTTCTATTCGGATGTTTTTGAAAACTGTTTATATACTTTATCAGTTAAATTAAACATATGTATGTTTAGTTTTACAAGGTTTTTAAATGCTAGTACTATCTGGCATTAACACTGCCCAGAGAAATGATTGGTGATGGTCAAACCCAGTTGATTCTTTGAATTATTTATAAGCCTTGCTGTATAAGGTCTGTATTACTATGGCTGTAAATAATATTAAATTGAGAATGGCATGTTTACACACTGGAGCAGAATAAAGCTGTGCTAGCTGAGATAACCACAGGTCTTCCATATCCTACAGTTGACTGGTCTGTTGTCAAAACGTGTTTCTCTCATGGATATTTTCAGTACTTTGAAAACAATTTAAAATTTGCATGCATCATAAAAAGACACATTTACAGTTATGGAGAGCCTGAAACCAACAGTGCACAGAGATGGCAGAGACTAATTAATATCTCATGGCATGAACTTATTTTATTTGTTTAATTTGATTTTCATCCTGTGAGGGATAAGGTATTTTTTTTTTTTACATTTAAGAGTTCATTCATTACTAATGTTAAAATTAAACATTTTATTCTTAACAGTTGTTTTTTTAAGGCTGCATTGGTGCGTGTATGTCTGTTTGATAATCTGTCTGTAATAATCTGTAAATGTCAGAAAAACAAAGTATCAAAATACATGACATACTGTTCCATGTCACTGACCCCAATGACCAACACATAAGATCTTTATGAGTCCTGTAACAAAGCACCCGTGCAATCAGTTACAAAACATTTTTAGTACACCCCCAAGATGAGTGCAATAACAGACAAAAAACACGCACACACAAATGTGCACAGCTGCATTGTAATGACAGTGAAGTTCAGCTTTACTTTCTCATCAACTAGAGCACAGAAGCTTTCCCTTTCAGCATGTGGAGCAATGCTGGGTTTATGAATAATCAGTGAGAGGAGGTTTCTCCCACTAGGCTAGGTGTATTGCACTAAGCTCAAGGCATGACTCCATTCTCTTTCATGTGCTTCAGTCCCATAGCGCATGCACCCCCTGCGCGTGCACATGCGCGCGCGCACACACACACACACACACACACAAACACACACTCCTTTCTATGCCAGGACCAGGGTTACAATTGTTCATAAGCATTCTGCTTGGCACCAAAAACCATCCAATACTTCTCAAGCTGACTGATAATAGCCTCACTGTCACGGAGATGATTTCTAGTTGTGACATAAATTACATGTCCAAACATATCCAAACACTGCTAATGAGTAAAGCCTGTGAATTTAAGGCACTCCTCTTGCTGACATGGGTGTTTAGTTACATACACAAACAGCTTTCATAATTTCCACATAAAAAATATTTCCAATAGACTGAGTAGCTATGAAGTAGCCACACATGAGTCTAACGTGTGGCTGTCTAGTCTGATGTCACCATGTGCCATCCAACAGTGTCAATTAGAGACATATAAAGTCCTGTCAACATTGTACTGTGAAACAGTAAACCTGTGTTCTCAGGAGTGATGGAGCACCATCCAAAAGAAATGGGAGAAGCTGAAGTGGTGTATGTGATCCAGAAATAATCAACCAACATCGGAACCGGAGATTTTTAATGCCCTTTGGCTGAATGTAATCAAATGTTCACAGCAATACTCCAACCTCTAGTGTAAAGCCTTTCCAGAAGAGTCCAGGCTGTTGCTGCAGCAAAGGCAGGGACAAACATCCTGTTAAGAAGTTTGTCTCTTGATAAAAAAAATGTTATGCGCACAAACTTTTGGACATGAACATTAAATTCCAAGGTTTGCTTTTCTTATAAAGCACAGTAGTCTTTTGCTTGTGTTAATGCTTTACCTAACACACAGTGAGTTGTACATTGGTCACTTTAAGTTATGACGGATCCTCCTACACACTTTTCCAAATCTCTCTTTCTTTAACTTAAGCCAGTTTCATAAAGAGTGTGGAAAATGTACTGATTTACTTTCAAACAAAAGCAAACAAGGCGTGTGGGCAGGGTCACATAAAGTTCAAATACTTTTAACTTCTGCAAAGTGCTTTACAGGGAAATCACAGCATAGACAACAGGACTGCATGCAAATCTAATTCAGATTTTTTTTTTTTTGGCCATTGCAGTTCACATGCAATTGTTTTCTATAAATTAAAAAACAGACATTTTTTGTCCATTATGTTTTCCAGAAATGACTTTTGAAAACTAAACAGTGTGCCCAACTGCCAGTAAACTCTGCATATTAGGTTCAATTTCTCCACTTAAAAGTTAATGTTGAATGATAAATAAAGTGGGACAGAGGTAAAACAGTACATTCTTGTGATTTGGAATATCATACTCTTTTTACTTGTGATTTCAAAGTAAAAGGATTAATTATTTTATTTTTGGCAGTGTTATGACACCTTTCTATTAGAGTTAGCCTTCATTTTTTAAATTACTGTAGCTTTTCTGTGGGATTAGACCAGACAGGCTAGCCTAAGACAGGCAAGTACTAACTACTGCATACCTGGAACACTTCATAAAATCTGCCATTTTTTAGATGCTCAGTTGTCTAGCCAGTACCACAAGGCCCTTGTGAAAGTGGCTGAGATCTTAACGCTTAACATTTTTCCTGCTTCTAGCACATCAACTGCAAGTACTGACTGTTCACTTGCTGCCTAACATACCCCATGCTCTTGACAGGTGCCACTGTAATGAAATAACCAGATAGTCAATGTAATTGTGGGCAGTGGTGGCCTAGTGGTTAGGACACTGCCTTTGAGACCTGAAGGTCTCAGGTTTGAGTCCTGGCCCGGGC
>JBBPDA010109455.1:0-10289 GCA_037974385.1 Arnoldichthys spilopterus
CGTGTGATGGGTTAAATGCAGAGGTCACATTTCATTGTGGTGCTTGAGTGTGTTCACAATGACAAATTTTCACTTTTTCTTCGCCCCACTGTTATTCACCATCACACTGCAATATGCTGTGTTTTAATGCATGAGGTTCATGTGGTTGTTCACAGCTCATAAACATTGCTGTTGTAAAGAAATGAACAATGTCATGCAAAATTGTGCTTCTATTTTGAACAAAACAGAAAACAGAGCAGCAACGTAGGCAATTTGTTGTATATAAGCTGATTTGCATGTTATTCACCACACAGTAATTGGATTTCGGTCTGACAAGCTGAAGATATATTTAAGTACCAATTGTGAATGCATGTGGTTAAACCCTTATGAGGTTGCAATCTAGACAGTAGTCACATGAAGCGATCAGCTTTAAAGGGGCTCGTATTTTTTAAACAGGCAGCTTTAATCAGATTTTTCAGCATTCATATGGAAAGAAAATATATAGACTGAGGATTTCTTTTTCAGCATATTTGAGCAAGAGGTCATGTCACCTTTTTGATAGTGTCTACAAATAAAGGTTATCCAGTTTAATTACTATATACTTGACTTCTTAACCATCAATTTGTCTATTTTCAAGCTTAATTTCCTTGGGCGGCAAGTCCTGGAAAAATTGGCAGTTGTTTCTGAGGTCCAGGTTTCTTTGGCAGCAATATTCATATATGTGAAAATGGTCACTTGTAACTTCAAAACAGAATGCAGATATCTAAAAATCAGACTTATCAGTTTGCCCTGCACTGTGAACAAAGCCTAAGTCCATACCATGTGTTTGGATATTATTATTATTGTTCACAGTAATCATTTAAATACATATAATAATATCTCATTTTCAGTCTTTTAGTAGTTATGGATCTTAAAGTGCATATAAATTAGCCATGGCTGTAACATTTGTTAGGTTTTGTTCAGCAATATTAAAGTGTTTGGGGCAACCACTTGGTTGGGAATTGAAGGTGAAGTGAAGGTGACTATTTGTCATTGTAAACACACTCAAGCACAACAATAAAATGTGACCTCGGCATTTAACCCATCACACATGATGCAGCTATTAACAGCACCTGGGGAGCAGTGTAGTGGGACATTACCTTGCTCAAGGATACCTCAGAAGTGATGAGGCCAGGACTTGAACCTGTGACCTTGATAAGATGTTATAAAATTATTCGATGTCTCAGGACAGTCAATCAAAACAACCCTAAAGTGAACTCTCATCTTTCGATTCAAACCCATGCTAAAAAGTTCTACAGTGTGTGAATACCAAGTGAATACTCACTGTTGGTTGTACATGTCCATTGCAGTCTGCCACCTCTTGACCTGTCTGTCATGAACACATACTAGCCTTGTTTGATTTCTCTGAGCTCCTCCTGGGGATATTTTGACTTTGTCTAGACAGGCCTCTTGCTGCTATGCTTGGTGCAAGCCTTGAGAGGGGGAGGTGGGATCACTGACCTTTACCAAGATTCTCTCACTGCCTTAATATCAGACTGCTGTGATTAACCCTATATTAATATTGTTAAGATTTTACTAGGAGTGTAAATCATGTTTAAGTTTACTCAATTCAATCCGATTTGATTATTTTAGCCAACAATTCGATACATTTTTGACAATTTTTCAGTGATGCAATTCACTTTAATGTGATTCGGTTCGATTCTGGGGTCTGCTGTCAGTATGAAACATGATGAAATTTCACACAATCTGCTGCATTTCCATTTGCACTTATCTTTCAATAAAATCCTCTTAACCCTATTCCAAATTGGGTGGATTTGGTGAATTTCTGCCTAGTTAAAAGTAGTTGTATTTAAAGCTTCTACAACACAGTCACTCACCTTTACATAAAATGGAATAAATAAGTCAATAATTCATTCTTAAGAGTGAATAACACACAAAAATTTAATGTCTGAAGAACGGAGCAAACATTAACATGTTCATATTATTTACAGAGCTACATTTCCATGAACTCATACATGCAAGAAAATGTGTCATTTTCTCAGTAAAAAACACTCCACACATAATAAAATGAAGTGAAATTAATTGTGGAATTAACACACCTGTTTTTATGTTTTGCAATAATACATCGAACTGTACGCTATTTTGGTCAATGCATCAATACAGATAAATTGATTGTTACACCCCTAGTTTGTTCCCCAATTTAATGTCTCAATTAATGCAGAAAAGAAGAAATACAACATTCAGAAAGTCATGCATTTATAGCTGACAGCCATTTCTGAAGAAAAGGACTACAGAAATAATGGGGATGAATGTAGCACTTATCTTTTAATAGAATCCTCTTAGAGACTTCAACACAGTCACTGCTCCAGTATCATCCCTACCCAGTACTGCAGAGGGAAAAATCAGCAGCTCCCACCTTTTCATAAAAAGGGTTAAAGAGGTCAATATTCCCTTCTTAAGAACGAACATACAAGAACCAAAAATATACATAATTTGCTGAAAACCTGTGAACACATATTAAGCTTATTGTCCATGTCATTATACAGAAAGAAGTTACTTAAGTGAAAGTACATGTATTGTGTCAAAATCAAAGAATAAAAATCTTGCTTTGTATAAGTGTATAAGTGGACATATGGAGCAAAAATATACTTGTGCAAAAGTTAAATGTTTTTCATTTAAACATACTTGAATTTAAATATGTGTGGTTTAAAATGGTTCAAAAATAAAAAAGGGTTTCTAGACTTTTGGAGGACATTTTTGTACAGGACACGTGGGAACCTACTAAGAGTAAGATTTTAAAATTTTTATTAATTTTTTTTTGTAGTGAACAAGCTTTTTGCACTTTTTAGGCCTGCATTTTTTTATTATTCTTAGAAATGCCTGAAGAAAGTTCTTTTTGTGTGTCCATGCTGCAAGAACTGAGGATGATTATTGTTCTTAGAATGGCATTTGAGGGACTTACATAGCTCTAACTTAAGAATAGGATTTGGTTTGTTTTTGCAAAGTTAAATCATAATTGATGTAAGTGTACAGTGTTTGCAACCACCATTAAAATAAATAAATAAATGAATGAATTTTAAACATCATAAAAAAAGTGAAATGGACCAACAGTAAAGTCCAGGCAATACTGATCCTATATGCAAGAGAGGAAACACTATGCATTTGTATGACGTCTAAGCCCTGTAGTCACCAGTTATTTTATTCTATATGTTAAAACACAGTAGATAACTGCATGAGTTGGTGATACACATACAAGACACTCCCACCATTACATCATTATTTCCTCACTTTTCTCCACACTGTTCTGTGTGGTTGAAGATGGTGAGAAGGCAGCCTAAGGCAACACCTATGCTACTAGCGTACACCACATCAAACAGCATTTCTCAAGACAGCTGTGGCCACAGCTGACCTTCTTATCTTAAGGGAACATGATAAAGCTTTACTTGTCAATGAGGAAGAGCTGATTCAATGTGCTGAAACTTTGTCAGTAATAGCAGCACATGGCATGCCTGTCTACAGCATGCCAATGACCCTCTTGCTCACTTCCCAAGACATCTGAGGTACCTGTAGAAGTGTTGCCTTTGTTTCATGCAGTGACCTGGCCTTTGAATTAAGGAGGCTTTAAACCAGACCAGAGTAGGCACTGCTCCACCTGGACCTCATTAGGCAAATTCAAGGTCATGTGCTTCACCGCAACTCTGGTCAAATCCTTGAAACAGACAGACAACTTTTTGAGTATGTATATAACCTTTAACTATAATTATTGGCTGCAGAAAATGAGTTTTGTGATGTCTTCTCAGAAATATATGCATCTTATCAGTATCAGTGCAATATTAGTTACATGGATCTCTTGGAGAGAGAAGAGAGAAAGAAAGAAAAAATGCAAACCCATGCACCTGTTTGTTGTTGTTGATGTGTATTTGGATAATTTGATACATTTCTTTCTTTGGCCTACCAATAAGTTGACATGGGGTCTATTTAGCATATCACATGTTTGCTTTTTAATCTTGGCATTTTTATTCATTTTATGGCAATTTTTATACCCATGTTCAGTAAATTTGTCTAGCGATTCAGCCTTGATTGAAGTCCCTGCATGCTGTAATCCTCTGATAATGAGCAAGTATCTTCTCAGCTTTAAGCCCTTTCCTTTGGTATTTTCACAGCCTACTTTGTGTTTGAAGGAAAATAAATTATGAACTGCTCTGTCAAAGTGAACTTTTTTTATTGTAAAACATCAGTGCTGTAAGAAGTTTCCCTGTGATGATCCAAACCCAGTGTTACACACTGAAGCTCAAGATATAGTCCTAAAGCCTTTGACGAAGCACAACCATAAACTGCCTAAACCCAATCCAAAAGTGTCTGAGATTAAAAACCTCTTTCTTGTCAAGGTGCTGAAAAAGTGTTTAAATTAGTTTGCACCTTATGGGTCTGGATTTGGAATTGTAAGTTACATGCATTAATATTAACATCAATAAACGCTGCATATGTTTTGCCAAAAAAAGGCACTTTATTGTCTTTCAGTAGAATAGAAATATTTGGAAGCCATTAACAGTTTTCCAAAAAAGTAAGAATGGCCCAAAACACTGGGTGAAACGTCTCATGGCTAATCCCTCTAAACTGGCCTTGCAGTTTAGACATGTTATCCATTAAAAACAGCTGAAACAAAAAAATTGACAAAGAAGACACTGAACTGTTTAGTAGCTTAAACCTTAGATCAGACCAGAATGGGACATTTCACTTTCAGAACTACAGCAGTCAATCTCCTCAGTTCCCAAATGATTTTTAAAAAGGTGATTCAACACTATGGAAAACATTCTCCTGCCCCGACTTTTCTGAAAGTTGTTGACATACAAATTTAAAATGAGCATGTACCCTGTCCCACCAAAAAAAAAAGTTTCCAAATTTAATACATTTTATTGTCTTTATTACTACCTTTAATCTATCTTCAATTGCATTTTATTTGCAATATACACAGTTTTACAGTTATACACAGTGAAATAGGGTTGCAGAAGAGGCATTCATCCTTCAAAAAGCAAATCAGAGTTTTTTTGCTAACAATGTCACTGTTTTTGCTAACAATATCACTTTTTTGTCAGTAATTTAAAGTGTTGCCTGATTATATTAGCACAGCCCGTATTTTATCAGTGTTTGGGAATTCAGGTAAGTTTTTCCATTGCCTTGTTATTTTTAATATAATAACCAAGCAAGTTTGGCTAATTTTAGCTATTCTTTTAGCAACTGCTAGCTGTTACTTAGCAACAAGAGAGCCATCAAAAATGCAGCTGTAAAAACACCCATGGGGGAAAAAATACCAGGGGTGTGCCTAGTTTTTTCTGCATTCAGAAAAATGCAGGGTGAATTGCCCCCGCCCATCCCCTTAGTGATCCAACATTCATCATAGTTAATCATGGTCGCATGTAAAGCAGGTGTTATCAGCTTGTCAGAGCATGCTCCTTTCATATTAATGCAAGATTTGCATTTTTAGAAATCTTAAAGAAAAAGTCGTTTAAAAAGACTGAAATGTGTCATATACCAAAAGACTTTAAGAAGAACTCAAGCAATATATTCCCACATAGCCAGATTGCTGACTCTAGCTATAAAGCAGTAATTGTGGCTTGAAAAGTGTCCCTCTGACCTCTTCGTGTAAAAAGAGCTTGCCTTGCATTTTCAGCACTAAAGCCATCTCCTGAGGACTGCCGCGTCTTGACTGAGCTGTTATTCTCTGTTCCTGCCTGCTTACATTAGCCAAGCGTAGGTAAGCCTGGAAGCTGTGTTTAGACTTTTTTTTTACAAGGTGGGTGTGACACTGCTATTTGTAACAGCAAATGCTTTAGCCACACAGGCACAACTTGTTCTAGGACTATGTCTATGTGAGTACCTCAACCCCCTGCACTGATATTCAGCTCTGGTCCTTTAAGACTTGAGTCCTGCACAATTTGCTAAAGTTTCCTCCTCAAAAACAACTGTTTTAACTGATCTATTGATTGCCAATTCTAGTAGATTTGTTAGAGCAGATAAATGAAAAAACAAGATTTGAAGCCTTGACCTACTGTATCTCAGCTAGAGGTTAACCCTAAGAAGTCAGTGTTTTATGGCTGGTGATGACAAAAGCATGGTTAATTTTGATTATTTCTTGAAGCTCTTCAAAATAAGCAGAGAACTTCTATTGAAAGTGCAGACCCTAAACTGTCAGTAATTAGCAACAAACAAGAACATTTTATTACAATTATTACAATTATTTCAATTTATGAAAAAGTTACAGAAATGCATCCTGAGAAAGAGAAAGTCAGAGAAAGAGAGCCATAAAAAAAAACTCATAAAAAAAGCCATAAATCAATTCCATGCAGCCATGGTCAGAGGAATCCACATTTCAGCTTGTTTTCAAGAAAAACAGATTCTGACTCAAAGATAAAGCGGACCATTCAGGTATTTATCAGCAAAAGGTCCAAAACCAAACATCTATCATGGTATGGGTTTGCAGCAGTGTCTCCTAGGCGGCTCACTAACAAAGTAGACCTTTCAAAGAGAGGCACTTGAGGTGTCTGTGTCTATGTGAATACATTTATGAACACCCACAGGAGACAGCAGACTGATCTTAATTTTCTTCCTAAAAGGTATAAAACTGTCAGCAGACAGCAGCATATTCAGCACAAAGCTTTCGCATGGACATCTGTAGTGAAAGAACCAACACAGCATCTGCATACAAAGTGATCCATTTAGGTTACTTGGGAACATTGTGGCTGTGTGTACATGACACCTGTGACTACATAATCTTCTTGAGGAAGATGACATGTTTCGAATGTGCACTGCAGATAAGAGCCTTTAAATTGCATCAGTCTCGATAGCTGTGCTTTTTTCTGCTGCTTGGTTAAGTTGAAAATCTGTGCTCCACATGGTTCCAGTCCACTGCTATAGGTAGAAAGAAAATCTGTACTTAAAAACAAATATCAGTGGATTTTCACCACCAATCTAGCCAGGATTGTATGGATGTTCCATACTTCATAAGCTTTTATTTTAATTTTGATGTTACACCTTTCATAACTGAACTATATATGGGGTTGAAATGAAAGTGAATGTCATTATGAACACACTCAAGCACCACAACAAAATGTGACCTCTACATTTAACCCATCACAGATGCACATGTGGAGCAGTGGGCAGCAATCAATAGCGCCAGCTGTATCCGGGCGGTACCTTGCTCAAGGGTACCTCTGTGGTGCCTGGGCCTGTACTTGAACTTGTGACCTTCAGTTCACAAGGACAATGTCTGAAGCTGGAAGACCAGCTCATAGGTAAAAAAAAAAAAAAGTAGACACTGTAGACACTATCTAATCCTAGATTGTCTGAAAATGAAACAAGCAACATGGGAATACATGTGTAAGTCATAACTGGCATGTGGCATGTTGAATGATATGAGGAGCATCATCTACAGTAGCAATCAGAGCCCAGCATGCAGCTGATGAATCACAGCATTACAGCATCGCTCTTCTGAACAGTAATTATCTTAAAGACAACCAACAAAAATAAATCAGGCGCTATTGTGCGAGCCCAGTTCTCTAAAGCTTCCTTGCAGGAAATGACCTATGAGTGGAACAGAGCACTGCTCAATGTGAATGCAATCAGAGAAAAGTCACAGCAAACAGGAGGCCACAGGAGGAAACAAGCAGAAGAATGGGGCCGCTGGAGCATGAGGCTTGTGTGTGAAATGAGTGAGCACGGAGATGAGTGAGAGGTGCCCCGTTCTTCACTGAGAGCACAGAAAACTACTCCAGCACACACATCTCACACACGCTGTAGCTGAGAAATAGCTTAATCAACCCGGTGAGAGAGACAGAATGGGTGAGATTATGTGGCGGGGGGTGAGAGAGAGAGAGAGAGAGGAAAAAAGAAAAGAAACAAGAGTGGAAAAGAAAGAGTGAGTGTGTGTGTGTGTGTGTGTGAGAGAGAGAGAGAGAGAGAGAGAGAGAGAGAGAGAAAGAGAGAGAAAGAGAGAGATATGCAGAATAAGGCAAGCATTTGAGGATGGGACAATGAGAGTGGGAGAGACAGGGTGAAAGAGGGACAGAAGGGAGATAGAGAGAAAGAAGAAAGAAAGAGAGTAGGACTGGACAATATTGACAAAATATCAGTATTACGATTAAGTCACTACATATTGCGATTGCAAAGTTTTTCCACCATATAAGTATCCATATCACATTTCTCTGATTAAAGTGTGTATTGTTAAAGCCTCAGTGTCCGTTCACTCCCCCATCCATACAATCCTTACACGGAAACAAAAGCTCAAAAACAGCAAAAACCAACACATTTATATACATATTATTTAGCCTTCAACTGTTTAGCCCCGCCCCTTCACAGCAAAATTCAAAGTCATTATGTAATTGGTTAGAGGCTCATTTGCATATTCCCACCTTCAGCGATATCAGTAATGCAGAGATTGATATTGCGATAACGATG
Source organism: Arnoldichthys spilopterus (assembly GCA_037974385.1). Lineage (NCBI taxonomy): Eukaryota > Metazoa > Chordata > Actinopteri > Characiformes > Lepidarchidae > Arnoldichthys > Arnoldichthys spilopterus. Next base: position 8,434 of record JBBPDA010109455.1, read on the forward strand.
TACAGACCAAACATCTTGCACCCCTAATGCCGAGTAAGAAAAAGAAAATGAGTGTAAGAGAAAAAGAAACAGAGAGTGCGAGTGTGAGAGCAAGAGGAAAAGACAACAAGTGAATGAAAGGGTAGGAGGCAGCAGGAGAGAGAGACATCAAAAGACAAGCTAGCAAACGATACAGAAAGACAGTAAAAGAAAGAAACAGATCAAGAGTGAGCGCTAGACAAAAAGGGACAAAGAGAGAGCAAGCGAGATAGAGATAAAGAGCGAGAAAGATAGTGAGAGAGAGAGCGAGAGAGAAAGAGAGCAAGAGCGAGAGAGAGAGAGGGAGAGAGCAGGAGAGAGAGAGAGAGAGAGAGAGAGCGAGAGAGTGAGAGAAAGAGCGAGAGAGAGAGAGAGAGAGAGAGAGAGAGAGAAAGAGTGAGAGAAAGAGCGAGAGAAAGAGAAAGAGCGAGAGAAAGAGAGCGAGAAAGAGCAAGAGCGAGAGAAAGAGAAAGAGCGAGAGAAAGAGAGAGAGAAAGAGCGAGAGCGAGAGAGAGGTGTTACAAGCTGCATCTCCTCAGCAGGTGGGAGCCGAGGCGGAGAATCCTGCTGACTGTTCCACTTTGAAACAGCTGGTACAGGCAAAACTCACAGCAGCCATTTAGCAGCACTGAGACCCATCACCGTGAAAAAAGCACTGTGACGGGTGAATTCCAACATCAATTTGGAGTTGTCCAGAAGAAGAATCTGAATACAGGACTGAGGCTTATCCCCTCTTCTGTTTTCCCTCTTACAGCAGAGTACACTAAATATCTATTGTGGGCAGTGAAGGCCTAGTGGTCAGGACATTGCCCTTGTGAACTGAAGGTCACAGGTTCAGGTCCCGGCCCGGGCACCACTGAGTGTGTGTGAGTGTGTGATGGGTTAAATGCAGAGGTCACATTTTGTTGTGGTGCTTGAGTGTGTTCATAATGACAATAGTCACTTCATTACATTTGTTCATTAAGTGCACACATCAGGTGGTGGAAATTTTCATGTAGAACCCAGGAGCTGGGGGAGCCCAATGCAGGCAATAAGACTAGTCACAACTAACAACATCTCCACTAAACTACAGGAAAGGGAAGGCTCTTATTCAGAGTCAGGAAGCTCTTTTGCTTTTGTTCATTATCTTTATAGATAATGACCATGAGATGGTGTCCTGTTTGGCTCTGTGACTATCTAAAGCCTGTGCTAAACTACAGAAATACACATTCTGACAAATACAAAAGAGTATTTGAGTCCACAGATTTCATTCTTTGTGAATAGACATAAGTTGGTCAAGTTCTAATTAGGGGTGTAACAATGAATCGATATGCAACAATGCATCAACTAAAATAGTGCACAAACTTATGTATAGATGTAAAAAAAAAAACTGTTGAGCTTATTCCACAATTCATTTTACTTCATTTTACTGTTTTAACTGCTTTTGCTTATGACTACACTGCTGCAATTCTATCATATTTCCTACTGACTGCAGACCAAATAGTTGCTAATTTTAAGCTACCGAAAATGTATCATCATATAGGATTTTTATGAAACTAGTGATTACACACCTAGTTCTATGATTTTCAGTGGCCATTACTTAGAAAATTAGAGAGAACATCTTTAGTTCCATCACAATGACAGTTCTCGATCAATGAACAGTACTAAAACGATATTTAATCAAATACCATGCCGTCAGAGATGTATGCAGATTAGGAAGTAAATGTTACCTTTTTTTATAACTACAATTAAACAACAAGCACATTTGCCCCTGATGTTGGTGAGTGTTGACGTGTCTTCAAGGAGAGGTCAGAATTACACCGTAAAGTAATTTTAAAAGTTTTATTTAACAGAGAGAG
>JBBPDA010109456.1:0-10289 GCA_037974385.1 Arnoldichthys spilopterus
ACACACACACACACACACACACACACACACACACACACACACACACACACACACACACACACACACACAGAAACACATACACACACACACACACACACACACATTCACTGTGTACTTGTCTCACAGAGAGCAGAGACCCTGTCTGCTCTCTCCCACAGTGAAGATATTTATAACACTCACCCGGGCCAGACAGCCAGGGAAAACTCTGTCTATCTTACTGTGTGCCCATCTCAGATACACCACAAGACCCTGAGCCAACAATACATGAGGAGGAGAAAGAGAGATGGGTGCAATCTGGGACTAAAAATGATCATTCCTGAGAGAGAACTTGATAAAGTCACAAGTGTCAAGTGCAGAAATGGTCAACAGAAGAAAGGATTAAATGTAGAAGGGATAAAGTGTGAAAATTACCAGAAATCAATGATCAGTGTAGATATAATCAATGACTATGTAGGGCCATAATAATGTCCTACTTTTTGTAAATGCATTTGTCACAGTAACCTAACCTGAAAAGACTGGACCTAATCCAAAAAGAAGTGTGCTGAAGCAAGCAAGAAGTGGACAGTGATTCAAGTTTGGGATGAAGCCTTGCTCACGCTGAGCTGTTGTGCCTACTCACTGACTCGTGTACAATATCAGCGCTAGTGTGTGCTTCCCCTGCATTTTTGGCATTTCTTCTTCTAACTTCTAATGCCTGATCCAACTGGTGAGGTACACCCAGGACAGGAGGCCAACCCATCGCAGGGCAACACATAGACAGACAACCATTCATACACACAGCCACACCTACAGGCAATTTAGAACATCCAATCAAGCTACTGCTGCCTTTGGACTGTGGGAGGAAACTAGAGCACAGATTTGCAGGATAGGGGTACTCAAGGATCAGAACTGAGAACTGTTAATTATACAAACACATACAGGCACTTACATAAAAGCAGAGAGACTAGATAGCTGAGCATATGTGTGAATTACACCAGGGGCAAATAGTCAGGTAACAGGAAAGGCACAATGTATCTACAGTCATTCTAATTTTATTTTTGTCTATTTTGTATTAAGAGAAAATCTTCAATGTCAATATAAAATTAAATGTCACTCCAAATCACACAGAGGCTGGGATTTTACATGAGGCTGCTATGCTCTATTGTGCCCTCTAAAACTGTCTGTGGTGCTGCCAGACCACATCCCACTGATCTCCAGCCCAGAAATTCCTTTGTTTCTCACTTACAGTTTGTTGCCTGTGGCTACTTGCTGCCTGATTAGCCTTTGCTAGATGATCCGCCTGTACTAGATGATGTGCTGGAGAACTACTCTAGTGCTGTGGCTCTCAAACTGGTTCTAAGGGACCCCATGATGGGCTACATTTTTGCTCAATCCCAACTGTCAATACATTTGAGAACCACTGCTATAGCATTTTCCCCGTACTCAGTCTGTTTACTGCATCTCTATCATTGTATGGGAACGGGGAAGACCCCCTCCAGTGGAGGGTGGATTGGCGCCACCCAGCGGTCGGCGCGACCACCGTCCTCTGAACATTGACTGTCCCAACTATTTCTAGGTGCACCCTGTCTATATTACCACCTGGTAATATAGACAGGGACAGAACATGGGTAGGCACGGAGGATACTAGTCATACACCGTTGAGGGCGTCGAGTGTAAGGTTAGTATCGAGCGAGCAGCATCGAAACTAGCACTCCGGCGCACGGTAGGAGAAAGCCACTAGGGGGGCTCGGTGAACGCTGCCCTCGCTGGAGCTAGGCTCAGCTCAGTCCGTGCTCCGTTCGATACCTTATCCTTGATTGCTACGCTTAGCTAAGCGCTTCTTCAATACTGTTCCTACTACTAAGTAACTGCTAAGCAGCTTCTACCTAATGCTGCACATTCAATAAGTGTTCTACAATTACATGATGCCTAAGCAGCACCTACCTGTTGCTGCTTGCTCGATACTAACCTTACACTTGACGCCCTCGATGGCGTATAACGAGTATCCTCCGTGCCTACCCATATTCTGTCCCTGCCTATATTCCCAGGTGGTCAGGGGCTAACTAGCTGCACCTGGAAATAGTTGGGACAGTCAATGTTCAGGGGACGGTGGCTGCGCCGACCGCTGGGTGGCGCCAATCCCCCCTCAACCGGAGGGAGTCTTCCCCGTTCCCTTACAATCATATCACTCAGTACCATAGACAATAACAAATATACTTCATTCCAAACTCACTTATAATGGAGTGTTTCTTCTGTGTAGACATGTTTTAATCATGTTAGTCTATAGAATAACATTTGAAGCAACAGCCATTACACTGTGACAAAACAGATTTGAATTGGAGACTGACATGACAAAATGTCTTACTGAAGCAGGCAGTACTAAGCGCATTTCATAATACATTTCATCATTTCATAGCCTCACAGTACTTCGTCTGCTTCTGGCTAGCTACAAGAGTTTACATTTGTAATATACATATGTAACATAAACAAATATACTAGTCAAAATGCAGAAGAAACAACAGAAAAAAACCTTTGATGCAGTCCGACACAAGTTGCTTTCTATGCTTTATATAGAAAATATAGAAGTTTATCAGTCAATCAAGTGAATTTCTGGTTGAATTTCATGCTGTGGTGGCTCCTTATACCCATTGGGTTGCACAGAAGCCAGAGAAGAGCAGAAAGCTTTGCTCATTAACAAAGGGTTTTTTGTAGAAACTGGAATTTAGGCTTTATATTTATTATTATTTATATTATTTATATTTCCCTTCACTGTTTACGCAAATGTAAAGCCAGGAAAGCCCACTACAGTATTTCTTTACAAAGACACACTAGTATCTATCTGAAGGCCAGTTTGTCTGTCTCCAAGGCTAGGGCTGTAAGATATATGAAAAATATCAAATAGTTATTTGCCTTGATTTCTTAACACACTAGTAATCTCATGTTGATTAAACATTAATCTGCATTGTTTTGACAAAAATTATTTGCATTTTCTGGGTGGCATGAAAGACTTAATTAATCTAAACACCCACAGACCATTCTTCTAGGATGTCTTTGATTGGTCAGGATACTCATTGCTCAAATGCCTTTTTGATAGTGTCTCCATTTGCATATTCCACTCTTGTGCAATCATACAGATGTCAAGGGCAATCCTACAATAATGAATAACAATACACTGAGCAGCATCACTACAGTCACTGGCAGAACAGACCAGATTAAGTGGTGTGGGCTTCTGTGTGGGTTTCACATTATCATTTCTGCATTTGTGCCTTTAGAACTGCAAACATCATTCTGATAAATGACAGATCACAAGGACTATCCTTTTAACTTCTGGCTTTTTGCCCAGATCTCTTCAATGATCTAGGTGCATGTGTGGTATCTACCGTGTCGTAGGCAATCAGAAGTTTGCGTGTGGTATCATTTAGGTTGACCAGAGGCTCCAGGCAGGGGTATCCATCTTTCAGAATAAGAGTGGCCCCTGGGGGACCATCGGGACCCTGCAGTCTCGTAGCCAGGCTCTGGATGCACTGTTTGAGTTTGGCCACTGGGGGGAGCCCACATTGCTCTTTGAAAGCGACAGTAGCACTCTACAGAAACACAAAGAGTAAACAGAAGCAAAACACAGATGTGTTACAATTCAGCAGCTTAAAGGTGTGACAGTCACCGCAAACCCACACCCAAATACAAGAAACACTGTTGACCAAAAATGATTAAGAAAGCAACACTTCTCATTGTTCTTGCTTTTAGCTTTCCACAAATACAGAAACACATACAGGAATTTAATATAAACAGCACCAGATAAAAGAATGGTGCTATCACATGTAATAAAGTTGCTATTTTTGTTTTAACACTGACAAAGGTTTTTGGTTTTGGCCAGCTTTCAAATAACCTAGTTCTGGGCTGATCAGATCACCAAGCACCTTGCAGAATCATACACCTATTGCTGTTATTACTATAACCAACCTGAGGGTCTGTGTGTACATGTAAGACACAAAGAGCACTTGAGATAAGAAGTTGAGAGGAGGTGGAGATATTTATAGAGAGATATGGAGCAATTCTCTTCTCCCTCGCAAATGTACCTGCCCTCACAGTAAACTCGGGTGGCAACTGATCCCACAAATACTCTAACATGCACACACACACACACACACGCACAAACACACACCACTCCTATTTCAAATACTCCATACACACCACATTAATGATTGAGCACAGAAGGGTAGGGCTTAAATACTATTCAGGCAGGATTAGATTTCAATGGAAAGGTGAGGTCACTTTACTACAGGACATCTGCAATGGTTATGACCAATTCACATAAGAACTAAATTAATTAAACACCCACCAGCCATAACATTAAGGCTACTGACAAGTAAAGTGACTATCTAATATTGTGTATCTAGATATTTCTTTACAATGGGACCTGTCAGGGGTGGGATATATTAGGCAGGAAGTGAACAGTCAGTACTTCATATTGATGTGCTGCAAGTAAAATGGGCAAGTGTAAGGAGCTGAGCCACAAGGATCTTAGTCAGAGCATCTCCAAAACAGCAGGTCTTCTGAAGTGTTCCAGGCATGCAGTAGTTAGTACCTACTAAAAGTGATCCAAAGAAAGACATCTGGTAAATCGGTGACAGGGTCTTATTTCACCCCCCTCACTTCAACGGTACGTTGTAGAGAAGGTGTCAGGATCTTTCCAGATGTTGGAGTGCACAGCCCATAAAAATGACTGACACTGAGAATTCAGGCGGCATTAGACTGACCAGTAAAAATGACACTACCCCACCTCCACATATAAATATAATCCTGTCCAAAAAGTGCTTTAGAGTTCACAAAGCAAAGCATTCAAGCTTTGCTGGTTTAACATGGAATTGGGCAGATACTCAACATGTTCAAACAATTTAAACAACATTTTAGATATAGATCACACAGAAGCAGAAGTTGAGGATTATGTGCTGCTGTGTTTTCTTTCACATTATAAAAGGAGAACAATGCTCCCTTTGTTGTTGGATGTGCACATTAAGAACAAAATTTAGATCATTATAGGCACATCAAATGGGTAAGAATATAATATGACTGAATTAGGAAGTGTATTATTATTAATTGGTTTTAATTATTCAGACATGTTAGGTCATGTCCTTTCAACATGGCATATTGAGCATCTCAGTATTGAGAAATCACATTATTAAAGAAGGAAGGTACATCAGAGGATTCAGAACTGTTTTGGCTCTGGCATTAAATGGTTAAATCAACATTTGCCAAATCCCCCACTACACACTGCCACTTACCAGTGCATCCTCTCTCAGGTCAGTGGCCTCTTTCAGTGGAGCACTGGCCGGGCGGAAGGTGTCATCTAGCACTTTAATCCCTGTGTTCCGAAGCGTGACATACTCTCTCCCGCGCCGAGCTCCTCTCCTCACAGACAAGCCTCTTCTCTGAGCCTTACCCCCGCCACGACGGTTTGTGATGGCCACGTGCACAAATAGGCTGGCGTGAGGCAAAGGGTCTCCAGCCAGGCCCAACAGAGGGACGTTCCGGTAGCCAGGCTGAAGGCACTCGAAGGCGATGCTGTACTGGCCGATAAAGTCATCGCCAATGTAATCGTCATCCAGAACGACAAAACGAAGCAGAGCCAGCTCTGGCATGTTCACCTGCGTAGGATGGATTTAAACACACAAACAATATACAGTTTAAACAAGTATAAGGTTTGTAGCTATATGCAAGGAAACTGAAGTGTGGCTCATCTGTAGGGCCTTAGAGTTTAAGGCATTAGTATAAAAATAATCTGTTTAAATGGAAAGATCATCATAAATGCTATGACCAATTTCTTCTACACAAAGTAAGATACATATACATACAGAATAACTCTTAGGCAATGTGTCTGCATGAAGAGATTAAGTGAAATTAAGTCTACTACATATATAATTATTACATAGTTCACTTCTTGTCCAAATACAAAATTCATCCCAGTATTTTAATACCAGTATCAATTAATTATACACGTTAAACAACTTTTCATGTTCAGCTGCTCTCCAGGTAATATGTCTTAGGGTTGAAACAATTATTCTACATTACCACTGTCATTTCTATTGATAAAGTGCTTAGAGAAACATCCTAAAGATAGCAACCTAAAGGGCGCATATGCGAGCATCATGTGTCCCCAATAGATGTGAATAGTTTTGCATTAACAATGAGCACAACAACGCTGTAACTATTGGTGGCATATATACTGTTACATATGAATTACAGTAATCATTTATCCATCCATTCCTTCATTACCCAAACCACTTATCCATGTCGGGTCATGGGGGAGCTGAAGTTGACTAAGGGCCCAAGGCAGGGTACACCTAGGACAGGAAGACAACGCATCACAGGGCAACACAAAGACAGGACAACACATTCACACACCTACCCACACCTATGGGCAAGCCTTTGAACAGTGGGAGGAAACTTAAGAAAAACCAACACAAACACAGGGTGACTTTGCAAAAACATTATTGTAGGGTTGCCATAATCATGTTATTGCAGTGATTTGAATTTGAAAAATGGCTGAAAGTTCACACAAACTCAGCCTAAAGAGTGATTAACTTTATACATTTATCACTTATTTCCAGTCACTGATTAGCTCAAAATTATGGGCAAGATTAAGACAGATGCATGAAACAAAGTGAGACAGTTTGGTCTCTTAAACAATTATTTTTTGCCTTAAGTCATTCTCACTGACAATATCTCAAACACTATTCCATTGCAGGAATGTGACTCCAATAACCATGCACTAACTTAGAGTGCCTCCCTCCAAATGTCGCTGTGCCCCTGCACCACCACCCCCAACAACACACTTATAGATAAAAGAGCCTATTGATTTAAACTCCTTTAAATCAATATTTTCTTTCACATACAAGGAGACATGCGCAAGCTTGGAACACATGGTCACTCTTAGACATGCAAGTAAGCTGCTGGTGAGTGTTGATGTATACTTTATTCATATTACAGAGTGACGCAGCACTTAAGAACACACAACAAAGACAAAATAAGAACACACAACAAAGATAAAATGCATGGACTCAACCTCACATATCCAAACTCAAAGTACATTTCCCACACTACACACACACACAAAGACACACACATACCTACATAGGAAATAAGGACACATACACATATACTGAGAGATTGGTATCATTAGGGGTACAGTCATCTCTATGATGAATGTGGTTAGAGAAAAAGGGCAGAGCAAAAGAAAGAGGCAGGAATCATCTATCATACTGCACCAGGCAATGCACTTGTTCCTCCATATGTGTGCATATATGTGTGTGTGTGTGTGTGTGTGTGTGTGTGTGTGTGTGTGTGTGTTTGTGTGTGTGTCTGCTATAACCTGTCAAGTGTGTCAAGTGTATCCCCACCTGTGACTTAAAATTGTGAGGCCATAGCCAGTCAAAAGGCCAGCACTGCATCAACAAGTGTCCTTCGATTAACAGTGAGCAAAAGAGCATTGCATCGTGTATGTGTGAAGTTGCAAAAAAAAAACAAAAAACACACAAACACAGTAAACAGTAGAAGTCAGACAGTCTCCTATTCCACTACATTCTCAGATGAACAATGTAAAGATAATTCCAGATGTCTTTGTGGACCTGAAAATGACCTGACTCATGACCAGATATCCTGAAAGGAAAAGCTGCTACTGATGGATCAACACAAGTGTGCAGTGTTTGTGTGTGTGTGTGTGTGTGTGTGTGTGTGTGTGTGTGTGAGCATTCTAAGCCCTGTGAGAACACACAGGTAAAAAAAGCTCCTCTAAATCATCAGCAGGGAGAGGATGGCCTCATCTGCAACTCTTAATTACTGCAGGCTAAGTTTGGAAAGCTAGCATAATTAGGTCTTGCTAAAAAGAAAGGTCAGGCCTTTTGAAAAAGGGTAGGGGAAATTGGCGCCCTGTGTGAAGCGCAGGTTGGTGAGGGATCCAGGCACCAGGCTTAAACTGAGGGTGCAATGTTAGCAGTAGCGGGCCATTAAGTTTTGATGGCATCCTTCCCTAATTACAGATCTGGGTAGACTTGTGTTCAGTTGTTTCCACACCTGCGTCAGTATGCTGAATCCTTAATGACAGGTCTTGTCCATTAACCTCATTGTGGCTTTACAACATAGTTAAGCACTGACGTTAATCACATGATTCTTATATCCTATTCTATCAGAGATGTGGAAAATAAGACAAAGGCAAAAAATCATCAAGTGGTGTCTTCTCATAATAACACAATATGCATAAAACTTTCACCAAACATAGATTTATTCATCACACTGCCATATAAGGAATGTAAATGCTCCACAGTCCATTAACAGCAACCTTTACATCACTCCAGCCAAGGCTTTGCAATGTGTGTAGTTATCTTTCGACTTATCACCTGGTGGCCCTGCTCTGTGACTTTGATCTGCATTTGTGCCAATTACTTGATACTAGGGGGTTTCATTTCACAATAATAGCACTTACTACTATTAGAGAAATTTCATGAACTGACTTGTAGCAAAGGTGGCATTTGACAGTGTCATATTTAAAATCACTTTGCTCTTCACTATGACCCATTCTCGTGCCAGAGTTTGCCTTTGGAGCCTGTACAGATATACACTTGATTTGATACATTTTTACATAGAGGGAAAAAATCCCAATGATCACTGTTGGTTGATTACACGAAAAGGGTAAATCTACCAAGTCTACAACAACCTTGACACCACCTCCATGCCAACAGAAAAAAAGCCTTTTTTTTCTTCATTTCTTAACCTTAATGGAAAGTAAATCATTAAATCATCTACATGCCTGGACTGGCTCCAGTTTCCCTGCGACCCAAAAATGGAAGAAGCGGTTTGGACAGTGAATGAATAAGTGCATCTACAGTGGCTTGACGTAACTATAATTTCAAAGTCAAAAGTTTTCACAGTGGTGACCAGAAGCAAGTAATGCTAAAAGCTACATCACAGAAAACTAATACATAATATTATGTTGCCTAAGAAATTTGCAAAAGTTTTGATGACATGTTTTATTAATTTTAATTTGGACTAAAAAAATTAATGCATAGCAAAGAGGTACATGCAGCATCTGTTCCCACATCTGAGCTTTTTCTACAATCTCAATAATTGTGTAAACTTTTTGAGCAACCACTGGAATTTCCCTCTCCCTAAACTCTATTAAAGACCATTCTTAAGGTCCTCAATTTTAAAATTATATAAGTTAGATGGTTTGTAATGAACTGTCTTTTGTTTTGATTTGCTAATTTTTGTTTCAAGAGACAAAGATCCAACCAAGCCATCATAGGCACCAGGAAAGACTATATCATTTTTATATGTAATAATATAAAATCACATTTAAATGTTATTTTTAGATGATATAAGTGCATGCTGTGTAGATCCACAGACTGCCTTTAGTTTTAAATGGCCTGAGGAGAGTGGTGACTCCAGGCATCCTCTCCTTGAACATTTGGCCACGGCTTTAGAGCTTCAGTCAGGGTCTGTCTTATTTCAGAACTCAGAGATGCTCTGGCTGTCCGCCATTCTGTGGTGCTAACTCAGATCTGCTTTAATTGTTTATGCCAAGACCTGGCTGAGCAATAATATTTTTGTTATTGTCACACTTTAACATGACACCATCTCAACTTTTAACAATACGTTCCAGTAGCATTCATCAAGCGTTTTTAAAGCTAAGGTTATGGAGTTTGGGCTCAGATATGAGGTGTCTTGTTATAATGGAACACTGTGTATAAAAGAATGGTAAACTTTTCAAGTGTGCACGAGTCTATGCAAGGACACTGTTGAGAGCAGAGTGCTAAGTTAATAATGCATTAGTGTGTACAAGTGTATTGTAACATGGTTCAGTTGACCGACTGAGATTTACTGATTAAGAAACATGAGAGACTTGAGAATTTCACATATCTATTGGCTCACCCTGAAGGAGAAGTCCTGCCATAATACATCACTCTGCCATTGCCTTTTAAATGGCATCATGAGCAGAGTCACATAAAATCATAAAACTCAACATCAAGATCAATTATCCTGGGCAATATAAAAATATTTATTATTGTGATTTGTGATAGCGTACATCATAATAAGTCATTACTTTTTTTATATATATATACAGTGGAGAAAATAATTATTTGACCCCTCGCTGATTTTGTAAGTTTGTCCAATGACAAAGAAATGAAGAACAGTATCATTTTAATTGTAGGTTTATTTAACAGTGAAAGATAGCACTTTAAAAAATAACTTTTAAATAAAAGATAGAAACTGATTTGCATTTCATTGAGTGAAATAAGTATTTGAACCCCTACCAA